>PISX010004861.1:0-115103 GCA_004024625.1 Mellivora capensis | reverse complement strand
TCCTCATCCTCCTCCTCCTCCTCCTCCTCCTCCTTTTTTGTTATGGTCTCCAAGTTGTTGTTAGAGTAGTAAGAACATAGTATTTAAGAAAGAAAACAGATTTTGAACAAAAACGCCCCAAAGAGTTCATGTTGCCGTAACAGTAGATCTCCCTCAAAGTTTTGAGAAATAAACTTACGTTTCCTCACTCGTTTGGTGAGAGGACTTTCTCTTCTCACCAAAGCCCTACAAACTAGTGCTATCCAGTAGGATTTTCTGTGCTGATGTGAATATAATCTCGTCCAATGTGGAGGCTATTAGCCTCATGTCGCAGCTGAGAAATTCTCATAATACATGCATTAGATTTCAAAGACTTTCTACCATAAAGAAGGTAAATAGTTCATCAACACTTTCTTTTTATAAATTGATTGAATGTTGAAATGGTATTTGGCTAAATTTAATATACTGTTAAAATTAATTTTACCTATTTTATTTTCTTTTTACCATTTGAATGTGGCTCCTAGAAAATTGAGAATTGTGTAAGTTGCTTACAGGATATGTCTGTTGGGGACCTTAGATTTAGGTAATTTGTCAATGAAATGCCTATATGCGTGTAATTATAAATATCCATGTGCATATGTATCTATCACCTTTCTATTGAAGGTCATTTTATTTTTAATAAAAACAGCATCATATAGTTTATAATGATTTACAATTTATTCTTATCATTTCACAGAGGAATTAGGACTTTCCCCTCCCATATTGATACGTATCAATCAATATTTTCTTTGATTACTGCACAGCAGTGCTTAAACTGATTTTTGAGTCTCTCCTTCACTTACACATAGTACATGGGTGGATATCACGTGTACGAACAAAAGAAGATGCAGTTCCAGAAAATACCACCCTTAAAGAGGCGAGCAGAAGTTAGCTCTGCAGAATCGTTTGAGAATAAAGGCACAGAGTGACAGAACCCACCCAGGACAGCGGCTCTGATGCAAACTGAGAGACGGAAGTTCCAGGAAGTGCCAATAATGGGAAGACACCTTCTGGAGACTAGCCTCTAGTTGTGAGAGCTACAGAGGTGGCCGCCCAGCCAGGAAATGAAAAGAAGGACATCTGAGTTAGCATAGGTTGAGGATTAAATGGGAAGTGTGGCCATACAGACCAGTGTTGACTACTTTGCTTTCTTAAATCTTTTACAATCTTTATATAACTTCATATAGTCATGGGTCCTTTAGAAAATGAAATTCAAGCCAGATAGTGTGATTAGAAGAAAAAAGAAAAAGGTAAAACTGACTACATAAATGTTTACATTTTTTAGGTATTTAAAAATGCATTCTAGGGGCACCTGGGTGGTGCAGTCGGTTAAGTATCTGACTTTTGCTTTTGGCTCAGGTCATAATCTCAGGGTCATGAGATCAAGTCCTGCATTGAGCTCCATGCTCAATGAGCAGCCTTCTAGCTTCTCTCTCCCTCTCCTTCTGCCCCTCCCCCAGCTTGCTCTCTCTCTCTCTCTCTCTCAAATAAATACATAAATAAAAGTGTACTATAAATAAAGCCAAAAGGCAAGTGCAAACTGGAGATGCATCACCAACCTGTATGGAAAGCATTGTTTAATTTTTCTGTATTAGAATTTAAACTTCAGGAGGGCAGAGACCATATGCTTTTTGCTTGAAATGTATTCCTAACGAGTAACAAAGTTCCTGGCACACAGTAGTTGTTCAGTAAACATTCGTTGAATAAATAATTGGGACTGGAATCCCTGCGCTAGCCTTTTTTAAAAATTCTGATAGTAGTTACATAGAAAGACAACACTCTGTCCCATACAAGTTACCCAGATTACTAAGTCAGTATATCATAAGAAAGCTCTGCAGGTGACCGGGTACAAGCCTGCTCATCTCGTGTGTCCATCTCAGGGTAATGCCAGCCCAACCTGCTTGTGAAGATCAGGATATGAATGTACACCAAAGAACTTTAAAGATGGAAAATCGTGGTTATACCCACTTGGAAATGATTTTTGATAATACGAGTCTTTCGTTTTTCATAGTGTATCATGTAGATGAGAAAAATGGTTCTCACAATTTATTGTGAATGAGGATTACTGAGGTGCTCATTGATTGCAAATTCCAAGGCTCCATGCCCTGATATTCTAATTCATTCGACCCCGGGTGAGTTTTGGCTGTCTGTATTTCTTCAGTCAGCTTAGCAGACATTCACTGAGGTACATATGGGCAGCTGGATGCCAGGGACACTCCCGTGAGTAAGATGTCACCTGCATGTCAGGGAGCTTCAAGTTTCCTGGGGGTTTTAGCACAATGATTGGCACAAATAAAGGGACATCTGAAATTGTAAAATTAGTTCCCCAGGTAATTGTCATCATCTGCCCTTTTTCAAGCATTAATGTGCATAGAATCCCTTAAGTGGGGACTCCTGGATGGCTCAGTCGGTTGAGCATCTGCCTTCGGCTCAGGTCATAATCCCAGTGTCCTGGGATCGAGCCCCACATCGGGCTCCTTGCTCAGCGGGAAGCCTGCTTCTCCCTCTCCCTCTGCCTGCTTCTCTGCCTGCTTGTGCTCTCTCTCTGTCAAACTGATAAATAAAAATATTAAAAGTTTTTGATGCTATCTATGGGGCGGGAATCCCAGAATCCATGTTGTTCACAGAATTCCTAGTGTTTCAAATGCTGTTACTTCTGCGAGCACCCCTTGATAACCATTGGCAGAAGGTGTGACTCACCTCCAGAAACTATCAGCACGTGTCTTCACCATTCATAATTTCAGCCATTCCTCAGAAGGAACAAATATGGCTGGCACTTCTTCCCACTCTCTAGGGAGCTGAGTGGACCCAGGCTAATCGGGAGGCGGTCTCTCACCTGGGTTGTTCATCCCTTCCCAAGTCAGCTCATGTCATTTCCCTGTGGTGTTAAATGCAGAACGGGGCGGTTGTTAAGACGAGGTACCAGGACAGTTAAGGATAAAAGCTACAGAATGTGAACCATATGCCGTTAGAGCCACGAGGGGCTCCGGAAGCCAGCTTTCCTGACTGTCTTGTCTCTAGAATTCCCTGTGTATCCCGTAGAAACTGACGGCCACTGACCAGAAAGCCCGTTTCCTTCCCTTCCAAACAGGAAAGAAAAAAAATTCTAGTCTCTCATCAGAGTCATTGCCCGTTGTCTGAGCAGAGTATTGTTAATGAGAAAGTTATCATGGTGTTCTTTGTGAATCTCAGAATCCAGCTCCCCCAGTTACTTCTTCGCTTTGAACGTGGAGCCAGGAGCCTGACACTGGGAACGTTTTTTCCTCTGAGTTTCTGATAGATTTTAATTTTGCAGCTGCTGTCTGGCCCTCTTGGTCGGCCCCCAGTTTCCTTTGTTAGTTCACAGCTTTCATCCTCGGTTCTTTCTCCTGTAGGGTCCATGGACGGACTGAACTGTACCATCGGCTTTCCTTTCTTTGTCTCACGTGTCGAATAAAATCATTTGAGGCTGAGTGGTATATTGATGGCCGAAAGACGGCTTGTGGCCCTGGAATTGCAGACCTCAGTGGCACACACCTTCCTGGGGGTCCCCTGTACCATTCAAACCATCCTTCTAAGAATCCAGATCTCTAACTTAATGAAAACAACACCTTTGTGCTATTAAAAAAAAAAAAAAAACAACAGTGAGGAGGGGAAACCTTCACTTAGCTCCCTACCTACTCCCTAATGAATGCATTTTCTCTTATTCATTAGGAAATCCTGGAGGGTATCCTAAATTGCAATATTGCAGACCAGGGGGATCAAGCAGGGGGTGGGGTGAGGAGTGGGGGAAGCAGCCATGTCGCTCTGGAGAAAGAGAATCTGTGACTGGGATGTCTGGGAAAGGGCTTTTCCTTCTCTTAATTTTATTCTACACAGCAAGGCACGAGGGACACGCTGGAACATATGGAAAGACTTGAGTTTAATTGTTAAAATTCTGCTCACCCAGGCCTCTTCTTCACTGCGATTTGCACTATTTAGCATTTGTGTGCATTAGGTAATATATTTAATGTTTCTCGCTCCAATCCAATTTGCGTGTGTTGGGCAGCCGCCCAGTTCCGTGGGCGGGGGTGGGGGTGGGGGCAGGGAGACCGTAAATCTGCCAGGGCAGAGTAGGAACGCGCCATCGCGGTGTTTGATGGTGTGCTTGCATGAAAGCTCCAAAATGCTCGTGAAGCAGTACCTCCTCTTCCCCGAAAGTCTCTCAGGGACAGAATTAATGTATCTCATATTGTATTGATTGTAGCCAATAAGTGCCTAAACGATTTGATGTAAGGCAGAGAGATTATGTAGGGAAGAGGGGGTAGAGGCAGCTTTAGAAGAAGTATGTGGTTTAATTACTGGCTGAATTTCGCCAATCCACCACCTCCCTTAGGAATTTAACAAATAGGGCCTATGTGCACTTTCCCTGTTCTTGACATCTGTTGAAATGATATCTGCCGGTGATGAGGGGAGCCTGGGAATTGGGCTTGGGGTATTGGCAGGATCAGGAAGCTCCTTCCCGGGCTGCAGGATGAGGGGGAAGAAAAGAGCGAATTCCCACTTTAAGATTAAGCTATGGAGAGCAGAGCTTTCTCAGAGAGAGCTCTGCCTTCCGGCTTGATGGAGCCAATTCTGCCTTTAGTGCTGGGTTAGAGATCATGTCTATATTCTAATGATCTCAAAAGCCCAGGTGCTGACCCAAACGCAGAACTAAGCTTAAATGCTGGATGGTGATCGAGTGAATGTTTTATGTGAAAACCACTCACAATTACCTCCTTTTTAATAGCATGTTATGCATTGTGAGGAAATTCCATATCTTGTGGGTAAAAAGCAGATGACTGCTTTTTCTTCCTTCCTTTTTTAATAGGAAAAAAATAGAGAGAGAAAGAGAGAAGCCAAAACCCAACTAAAATTCAATGTCGACCCCAGCACAGGGAAGACTGATGTTGTGAATCTGCTAGTGTTTTGATTACATCAATAATTCAAAGAAAGTACCGTCCACTTAATCTCTTTTATGCCTCTCCTCCGGAAAGGATCCTGGTTTTATTCTGAAAGTCCTAAAGCCATCATTTTCCACAGCTCTTTCTGAAATATGTATTTTGTTATGCTTGAAACATTTATATATGTTAGTGGCCAAATTACAGGTAAGTCATTTGCTTTCAGAGACTGGTAAAAATCCACTTTTGATGGTAGACACAGAGCAAGGTGTTATCAAAACGAAATTCTGAATTCAACATGGGTACCTCTTTACCAGTATACGTCCCTGATTGCACATTCGATTCTTGGCTCGTTTGCGTGAACTGGCCATTCATTAAAAAAGTGTATAAATATATACATGTATATGCATATGTGTATATATGCATATATGTAGATATTTCATGTACATGGTATCAGATAATTGTGGCTAAAACTTTACTTGGTTAAGTGGAGGATTAAAAATTAAGAACAAGCATAATCTGTTATCTGACACTGTGATTTAGGTTAATGTCTCAATCCACTCTTAGCAGGCCTTTCTTCTATGGTGTAGGTTTTCACAACAGGAATCGGATATCACATGATCAATGAATTAGAGGATATGATTTGCATTATTCAGACCTGTATTGATTACAAAGTGACTGTGATCTGAAAGAGGCTGTGTGTGCGTGTGTGTGCGTGTGTGTGTGTGTGTGTGTGTTGGAGGTGGTGGTTCTGTTCTTGTACATGGCAGACTTTGGGAGGGGTTCTATACTTTATTATTATTATGTGGGATAGGCTGCTGAGGATGTTCTAAACTTCTGAAGCTAACAATCTTGCTGGTGGAGCTAGAAAAGGAAAGTTTGAGTTTGAAAGTTTAAGAGCTATTGATGCTCACGCCACAGAGTTGTTTGTTTTTATAACTCAACACGCAATTCTCTGTGCCTCTCAATCCTCCCATGCGTGAACCACCAACTTATTAGAACATGTATAAAGGAGCAATAACCTCATTCCTGTGGGTCAGAAACTTCCTACTTCTATCCACTTTCTCCCACTGGAACTGTATTTGTAGCAGCATAAAAATCTAAACTTCTACACTTACAACATGGTCCCCATGTTGATGGCCCTGGGGCATGTGGAAGGACCATCAATGATCCGAGTATATTCAATTAGTTATAAAGTCAGGGACATTTTATTGTATCCTAATTCTCTCAAAATTGGTCATGTGGAATCCATGGGGGCCCCTGATGAACTATAGCTCTTGGATTTCCTGGGCATCCTGAATATAAGAAAGCTTGCTCCAACTTCCTGCTTTTAAATGAAAATAAGCACGGTCATAATCAGTATTACTATTTTAGTACAACATTGGAATAACACTGGAATTTTTCCATTTTACACTGAGACAGAACTCTTTATGTATGTGTGGGTATACAGATAGATAGATATGCAATTATGCATCTACCTATCTATCCATACATATATGTTATTTAGCAATCACATGTGGAGAATTTACTTCAGGCACTACTCTGAGTACTTTGCAAATATTAACTAATTTAATCATCTAATCATACTCATGGGGCCACTGAGACATAAGCAGGTGAGTTTACTTGTCCAGGGTCACAGAGCTATCAAGTGGTGGGGCTGGGATTTGGTTCCAGGGACCCCACATGCCAGCACCTAACAAAAATAATGGGTTGCAATCGTTGAGCATTTTCTACATGTCAGGGATTTAACTTTTTCTCATTCAATCTTCACAACACACCTGTGAGTTGATTATCATCATCTCAGTTTGGCACAATGGGACTCAGGAGCTGAGAGACTAATACATCTTTGATCCCACAGCTAGAAGGCGATAGAATTACATCCATGCAATTAGATTAGAAAATTCTTAATATATTATAATGAAATGTTCATACATATTCATACATGCATATGTATTTTTTCACATATATATGTGTGTGTTTATAGTAAATAAAATACAGATGCATATAAGTGAAAAGACAAGAAGCATTTTCTCTTTTTGTGTTGACCGTGGTTTTTGTTTTTCTTTGTGTTGTTGTTGTTTAAGATTTTATTTATTTATTTGAGAGAGAGAAACAGAGACAGAGCATGAGCAGGGAGCCCAATGTGGGACTCGATCCCAGGACTCTGAGATCATGACCCAAGCCAAAGGCAGATGCTCAACTGACTGAGCCACCCAGGCACCCCACGTTGACTATGCTTTGCTCTCAGAATTACATCTCTGTAAATCAGTGTCTTTTCTTACTATGAGCTTAAACACAGAATTATCTGAGCATTTCCCTCAAATAATTTGGAAGTGTTTGAAGAGATGGAAAGTCCTTTTGAACACCAGAGTGATTTGACCCAACTTCTCTTTTTAATGAGAAAAATTTTTCCGTAGCCAATGCATATTTATTAAAAGAGCGTGTTTATGAATATCAAGTGGCAAGAGCAAAATCAATAACTGAAAGGTAGACCTGGAGACTGAATTTGAAAGTACGATGAACATCCATGAGAGGAAATGACTGCTTGATCAGAGTTCATTTATATCCAAGAGCATCGCACCAGCAATAAACTTTAAGTTAATGCTAACAATTTTAATTTGTATCTTTTAATTGTTGGATTCTGAATTGCTTTCCAATTTCCCACAGAGTTTAATGTGTATGCAAATTACACAGCCAAGAAACTCCAGATACAAAAGATAGATTGCATTTTGCAAACATACCATAATTATTGCTTAATTTTTAAAGGGCCTTTCTCTTCGTCAGGGTGCTGTTCAATTTCCCGAAACTGAACTGAAGACAACTTTTGGTTAATGATTAGTATAAATCTTGTGATGGGACTTAATTGAATGTTCACTTTGTTGTTCTCACAACTGCAAACTACTCAATTTCCTAGTTCTCTGAGGTAGGGTTTCTTGCTCTCTTAGCACAAATAACTCATCTTCTAATAATAGCAGGAAAGAGTTATCAGGACATCCCTTTAATTGTCTGAAGGTTGTGCATGCTCATGCAGGCTGTTACAGAAACGTAAAAAACAGCTCTCACATCTATTGTAATGTTTCTGATTAGTTCCAATTAGACTTATCAATGATAAGCCCTAGCAAAATAAAATATCACTGAAGAAGAGAGATGATGTTCTTTTTTTTTTAAAAGATATTATTTATTTATTTGACAGACAGAGATCACAAGTAGGCAGAGAGGCAGGCCGAGTGGGGGGGAGGAGCAGGCTCCTCGCTGAGCAGAGAGCCCGATGTGGGGCTCGATCCCAGGACCCTGGGATCATGACCTTAGCTGAAGGCAGGGGCCTAACCCACTGAGCCACCCAGGCGCCCCAAGAGATGATGTTCTGTTGTTAACATTCAAGGTAGGAGATGCATAGATTTAGAAGAAAAAAATATATATATATATATCATATTTAGCATAAAATGGCTGCAGCTAAACCAATAGATGGGGTGGGTTAGTAGTGATTTAACGATGAAGGATTTAATTTTCAAATGTTCATTGATGACCTGCTAGATTCCAGGAGCTGTCCTAGAGATGGAGATTCAGGGTTGAACAGTATCTCAGTACTTGGCAATAGCTGCCGCCCTCATGATCATGAGACCAACAAAATAAGTGAGATGCTGGAGATGGTGGTAACTGATTGGAAAGGGAAAAAAAAAGTGATAAGAATATGATTGGGGGTTGGGAGCAGCTGTGGGCAAGGAAGGCATCATGGGGGTGAGGGGATGATATCTGAGCTCAGCGCAAGCAACTGGCCCAGGAATAGCAAGAGAGAAAGTTGCAGCAGGACAGGAGAGTTGCAAAGGCCCCAGTGGGAACAAGCTGGGTGTGTTGAAGAATCAAAAGAGGTTTTATTCAGGTTATGTCTTTATGAAGGAATAATGATATTTCTTTTTAGTCTTGAAATGCCAGTCCTCTTTCCCATTTTGTGTCATTTGCCCTCAGACTATTCCAGTGATGGAGGGCAGTTGATGGATGGATACGGGCTGTTTTCACAAAAGACGTAACACATCAGGCTATGTTGGAGAGTAGGAAGAGCATGAGTTACAGACTCAGTTCTGGGGTTACCCCTGAGTTTTCTTCAAGAGCCCCACAAATACTGATGTTACATTTTCTACTCCATAGTCGTCAGTGGACCAAAGTAAACCACTTTTTACCTCGGAGAGATAAACTCACTGTCTTTCTTTCTTTTAATGGTGGTTTTAAATTCTTTTGATCATGAAAAATTTCAAAGATAAACAAAAGTGGAGAGAACAGTTTAATAGTATATACACCCATCACTCCGCTTCAACAACTACCGACCCATGGCCAGGCTTCTTTTTGTTGTACTTAATCTCCCTCCCTCAACCTCATAGATATTTTGAAGCAAATCCCAAACATTCCTCTTCCTTCCTTTCTTTCTTTCTTTGAACATATAATGTATTATTTGTCCCAGGGGTACAGGTCTCTGCAGCCTCAGTCTGGCACAATTCACAGCACTCACCATAGCACATACCCTCCCCAGTGTCCATCACCCAGCCACCCTACCCCTCCCAGTAGCCCTCAGTTTCTTTCCCGAGATTAAGAGTCTCTTATGGTTTGTTTCCCTCCCCGGTCCCATCTTGTTTCATTTTTCCCCCCTCCCTTACCTGTACAACCCCTCCCCCTGCCACTCAAATTCCTCATATCAGAGAGATCATATGATAATTGTCTTTCTCTGATTGACTTATTTCGCTAAGCATAATACCCTTGAGTTCCAACCACATCATTGCAAATAGCAAGATTTTGTTTTTGATGGCCGCATAGTATTCCATTGTATATATATACCACATCTTCTTTATCCATTCATCTGTTGATGGACATCTAGGTTCTTTCCATAGTTTGGCTATTGTGGACATTGCTGCTATAAACATTCGGATGCACATGGCCTTCGGATCACTACATTTGTATCTTTAGGGTAAATACCCAGTAGTGTGATTGCCAGGTTGTAGGGTAGCTCTATTTTCAACTTTTTGAGGAACTTGCATACTGTTTTCCAGAATGGCTGCACCAGCTTGCATCCCCACCAACAGCATAGGAGGGTTCCCCTTTCTCCACATCCTCACCAGCATTGTCATTTCCTGACTTGTTAATTTTAGCCATTCTGACTGGTGTGAGGTGATATCTCACTGTGGTTTTGATTTGTATTTCCCTCATGCCGAGTGTTGCAAAGCAGTTTTTCATGTGTCTGCTGGCCATCTGGATGTCATCTTTGCAGAAATGTCTGTTCATGTCCTCTGCCCATTTCTTGATTGGATTATTTGTTATTTGGGTGTTTAGTTTGACAAGTTCTTTATAGATATTGTGTATTAGCCTTTTCTCTGACAGTTCATTTGTGAATACTTTCTCCCATTCAGTCGGTTGTCTTTTGGTTTTGTTGACTGTTTCCTTTGTTGTGCAAAAGCTTTTGATCTTGATGAAGTCCCAATAGTTCATTTTTGCCCTCGCTTCCCTTGCCTTTGGGATGTTTCTAGGAAGAAGTTGCTGTGGCTGAGATCGAAGAGGTTGCTGCCTGTGTTCTCCTCAAGGATTTTGATGGATTCCTGTCTCACATTGAGGTCTTTCATCCATTTTTAGTCTATTTTCGTGTGTAGTGTAAGGAAATGGTCTGGTTTCATTTTTCTGCATGTGGCTGTCCAATTTTCCCAACACCATTTGCTGAAGAGACTGTCTTGTTTCCATTGGGCATTCTTTCCTGCTTTGTTGATAATTAGTTGACCATAGAGTTGAGGGTCCACTGCTGGGCTCTCTATTCTGTTCCATGGATCTTTGTATGTTTTTGTGCCAGTACCATACTGTCTTGATGATGACAGCTTTGTAATAGAGCTTGAAGTCTGGAATTGTGATGTTACAACATTGGTTTTCTTTTTCAATATTCCCCTGGCTATTTGGGGTCTTTTGTTTGTTTGTTTGTTTGTTTTGTGTGTGTGTGTTTGTGTTTTGGTGGGGGGGTCTTTTTGATTCCCTATACATTTTAGGATTATTTGTTCCATTTCTTTGAAAAACATTGGTGGTGTTTTCATCGGGATTGCATTAAAAGTGCAGATTGCTTTAGGTAGCATAGATGTTTTCACAAGATTTGTTCTTCCAATCCATAAGCATGGAATGTTTTTCCATTTCTTTGTGTCTTCCTCCATTTCTTTCATGATTACTTTATAGTTTTCTAAGTACAGATTCTTTGCCTCTTTGGTTAGGTCTATTCCTAGGTATCTTGTGGTTTTAGGTGCAATTGTGAATGGGATTGACTCCTTAATTCCTCTTTCTTCTCTCCTGCTGTTGGTGTATAGAAATGCAACTGATTTCTGTGCATTGATTTTATATCCTGACACTTTGCTGAATTCCTGTATGAGTTCTAGCAGTTTTGGGGTGGAGTCTCTTGGGTTTTCCAAATAAAGTATCATATCATCTGCAAAGAGTGAGAGTTTGACTTCTTCTTTGCTGATTTGGATGCCTTCTATTTCTTTTTGTTGTCTGATTGCTGAGGCTAAGACTTCTAGTACTATACTAAATAACAGTGGTGATAGTGGACATCCGTGCCATGTTCCTGATCTTAGAGGAAAAGCTCTCAGTTTTTCCCTACTGAGAATAATATTCACTGTGGGTGAAGAGTTTTGTGAAGAATTTTGATCAGGAAAGGATGCTGAACTTTGTCAAATGCTTTTTCAGCATCTATTGAGAGTATCATATGGTTCCTGTTCTTTCTTTTATTAATGTATTGTATCATGTTGATTGATTTGCAGATGTTGAACCAAACTTGCAGACCTGGAATAAATCCCACTTGGTCGTGGTGAATAATTCTTTTAATGTACTGTTGGAGCCAATAGGATCCAATAATTTTTACATCCATTTTTATCAAGGATATTGGTCTGTAATTCTCCTTTTTGGTGAGGGTTTTTGTCTGGTTTTGGGATCAAGGTAATACTGGCATCATAAAATGAGTTTGGAAGTTTTCCTTTTATTTCTATATTTTGGAACAGTTTCAGGAGAATAGGTATTAATTCTTCTTTATTTTGGTAGAATTCCCCCGGGAAGCCGTCTGGCCCTGGGCTCCTGTTTGTTGGGTGATTTTTTGACGACTGCTTCAGTCTCCTTACTGGTTATAGGTCTGTTCAGGTTTTCTATTTTTCCTGGTTCAGTTTTGGTAGTTTATACTCTCTAGGAATGCATCCATTTCTTCCAGATTGTCTAATTTGCTGGCGTATAGTTGCTCATAATATGTTCTTATAATTGTTTGTATTTCTTTGGTGTTGGTTGTGATCTCTCCTCTTTCATTCATGATTTTATTTATTTGGGTCCTTTCTCTTTTCTTTTTGATAAGTCTGGCCAAGGATTCATCGAACTTATTAATTCTTTCAAAGAACCAGCTCCTAGTTTCATTGATCTTTTCTCCTGTTCTTTTGGTTTCTATTTCATTGATTTCTGCTCTGATCTTTATTATTTCTCTTCTCTTGCTGGGTTTAGACTTTCTTTGCTGTCCTTTTTCCAGCTCCTTTCTCCTTCAGGTGTAGGGTTAGGTTGTGTACTTCAGACCTTTCTCGTTTCTTGAGAAAGTCTTGTATTGCCAAATACTTTCCTCTCAGGACCGCCTTTGCAGTGTCCCAAAGATTTTGAGCAGTTGTGTTTTCATTTTTATTTGTTTCCATGAATTTTTAAAAATTATTCTTTAATTTCCTGGTTGACCCATTCATTCTTTAGTAGAATGCTTTTTAGCCACCATGTATTTGCGTTCTTTCCAACTTTCCTCTTGTGGTTGAGTTCTAGTTTCAAAACATTGTGGTCTGAAAATATTCAGGGAATGATCCTAATCTTGTGGGACTCTTTGAGACCTGATTTGTGACCCAGGATGTGATCTATTCTGGAGAATGTTCCATGTGCAGTAGAGAAGAATGTGTATTCTGTTGCTTTGGGATGGAGTATTCTGAAGATATCTGTGAAGTCCATGTGGTCCAATGTGTCATTTAAGGCCTTTATTTCCTTGTTGATCTTTTGCTTGGATGATCTGTCCATTTCAGTGAGGGTGGTGTTAAAATCCCCTACTATTATTGTATTATTGTTGATGTGTTTCTTTATTTTGTTATTAGTTAGTTTATATAGTTGGCTGCTCCCTTGTTAAGGGCATTGATATTTAAAATTGTTAGATCTTCATGTTGGACAGACCCTTTAAGTATGATGTAGTGTCCTTCCTCATCTCTTATTATAGTCTTTGGCTTAAAATCTAATTTATCTGATATAAGGATTGCCACCCCAGCTTTCTTCTGATGTCCATTGGCATGGTAAATTGTTTTCCACCCCCTCACTTTAAATATGGAGGTGGCTTGGGTCTAAAATGAGTTTCTTGTAGATAGCATATCAATAGATCTTGTATTTTTATTCATTCTGATACCCTGTGTCTTTTGATTGGGGCATTTAGACCATTAAATTCAGGGTAACTACTGAAAGCTAGGAATTTAGTGCCATTGTATTGCCTGTAAGGTGACTATTACTGTATATTGTCTCTGTTCCTTTCTGGTCTGTTACTTTTAGTCTTTTTCTTGTTTGGAGGACCACTTTCAGTATTTCTTGTAGGGTTGGTTTGGTGTTTGCATATTCTTTTAGTTTTTGTTTTTCTGGGAAACTTTTTATTTCTCCTATTTTCAATGACAGCCTAGCTGGATATAGTATTCTTGGCTGCATATTTTTCTCATATAGTGCTCTGAATATATCATGCCAGTTCTTCTGGCCTGCCAGGCCTCTGTTGATAGGTCTCTTGACAATCTAATATTTCTACCATTTTATGTTATAGATGTCTTGTCACAAGGTGATTTCAGGATTTTCTCTTTGTCACTGAGACTTGTAAGTTTTATTATTAGATGACAGGTTGTGGACCTATTTTTATTGATTTTAAGGGGCAGGGGTTCTCTGTGTCTCCTTGATTTTAATACTTGTTCCCTTTGCCAAATTAGGGAAATTTGCTATAATTTGTTCCAAAATACTTTCTGCCCCCCTCTCTCTTTCTTCTTCTGGGATCCCAATTACTCTAATATTGTTGCATTTCATGGTATCACTTATCTCTTAAGTTCTCCCCTCATGGTCCAGTAGTTTGTCTCTCTTTTGCTCAGCTTCTTTATTCTCCATCATTTGGTCTTCTATATCACTAATTCTTTCTTCTGCCTCCTTTATCCTAGCAATAAGAGCCTCCATTTTTGATTGCACCTCATTAATAGCTTTTTTTTAATTTCAACTTGGTTAGATTTTAGTTCCTTTATTTCTTCAGAAAAGGATTTTATTTCTATAGAAGGGGATTCTCTAATATCTTCCATGCTTTCATCAAAACCAGTAGCACCTTGATAGTCGTCATTCTGAACTCTAGCATGACATATTACTAATGTCCGTATTGATTAGGTCCCTAACCATCAGTACTGCCTCTTATTCTTTGTGTGTGTGTGTGCGTTTGTGTGTGTGGTGAGTTTTTCTGTCTTGTCATTTTATCCAGATAAATATAGATGAATGAGAGAACAAAATACTAAAAGGGCTGCAACAACCCCAGAAAGATATACACTAACCAAATCAGAAGAGACTGATAACCAGGAGGAGAGGAAATGGGGTGGAAAATATGTATATATTTTAGAATGGTGAGTAGAAAAGAGCCTCCCACTTGATTTTGGGTGTATTTTGGTCTGTTAGAAGAAACTACTTACCAAAACTTTTAAGAAAGAAAACCATAAATAGACAAAACTAAGGGTAAACCCGATGAAGGGATGGAATATGACTGTAAAGATGAAAATTAAAAACTGTTCTAAAAAAGGAATTGATAAGAAGTTGGTTGAAAAAAGAAAAGAAAAAGAAAAAAAGAGGAAAGAATGTGATCAGCCTGGAGACTAGAACAAAACCATACACTAGATTTAGGGTATATTTTGATCTATTAGAAGAAATTGTATCCCAAAATTTTAAAGAAAAAAAAAGTATATGTATGCAAAAAATAAGATTAAGTACAGTGAAGGAATCAAACATGACTATAAAAATGAAAATTAAAAAGAATTGTAAAAAGGTATAGATAAGATAAAATAGTTAAAAAACGTTAAAATAGGAAAGAGGAAAAATTAGAAAAATAGTATATGAGTTTGAAAGCCTAAAGGATCATGGCGGAAAAGCCATGAATTCCATGTGTTGGTTTTCCCTAGCTGTGGAGTTCCACAGTTCTCATTCATAGGTGAAATTGGTCTTTGCTGCTTCTTGTTAATTTTCTGGGGGAGGGGCCTGTTGCAAAGATTCTCAGATGTCTTTGCCCGAGGCGGAATTGCATCGCCCTTGCCAAGGGCCAGGTAAGCAATCGGCTCGGGTTAGCTCTCGCGAGCTTTTGTTCCCTGAAAGCTTTCCATACCGCTTTGGAGGACAGGAATGAAGATGGCGGCCTCCAAATCTCGGTCGTAGGAGCTGAGAGCTCAGGGCCCCACTCCTCAGTGCGCCCTTAGAGAAAGGCTGTCAACCCCTCCCGCCTCCCAGGTCTTCGGCCGCCCACGAGCTCACCCGGCCTGTGACAGAGCGTTTCTGTCTCTGGTGCGTGGCCCCGTTTGGAGTCTCCAAACCCAGCTGATTCCCACAGCGCGCTCCTGCGCCGCTTCTCCCAGAGGACAAAGGTGAGTCTCCCCGGACCTGCTGCTAGTTTTGTCCCTGCCTGAAGAGCAGTGGCCCGACTGTGCCTTAGATCACAGGTTAAGGCAACCCCGAGCCTAGAGCCCACTGCTCCGTCTCTTCAGCCGGCTTCCCCGCTCCATACCTGGGAGCGCTGCCGCACTCGGGCACCCCTGGTCTTTTTGTGTCCCCGCGGGTCCTGAGACCACACTGTCCCTGCGAGGGCTCCACCCCCCCCCCGACGACCCCCCGTGGAGCAGACTCCTGAAAGTTCCAGTTTTGTGCTCTGCTGCTCTGTCCTTTGCCAGGAGTCGGCCCCTCCCCCAACAGTCTCTCTTCCTGTATATCACCTCCGATCACTTCTATTATTTTCCCACCTTCCAGAAAGTGGTCGCTTTTCTGTTCCTAGAAATTTTTGCTCTTTTCTTCGATCTCCTGTTGAGTTTGTAGGTATTGAGAATGATTTGATAACTGTTTGAACTCCTGGGTCCCGATGATATTATGTCTCCTACGTCTCCACCATCTTGCTCCTTCCCCTAACCATTACATTATTATTAAATACTTCAATATGTGTGTTCAAAAGGTAGGACTTTTTAAGGAAAATACCACATTATCATTAACATTCTTACCTATTAAAATTAGCAATAATTCCTTAATATAACCAGATTTTACACATCATATCATTTAAAAATATCTCTGCATAAATTACAAAGAGAAGGACTTTTTAAAAGTGTTTTTTTTATTGATTCTTAAAAGTTATAAATATACAGTGTTTATTCTTGAAAATTAGAAAATTAGAAAATGTCAATTAAAATGACAATTAGACATTAGACAATTAGAAAATTACTCATAGATAGCCAGAATTAAACTTTGGATGCCTTGGATCTTTTCCCCATGCAGAAGAGAATTTTTCTTCCTTTTTTTCTTCTTCCCTCCTGTCCTTCCTTGCTTTTGTGTAGTTAAGAGCAAGAGCTCTGAAATAAGGCAGACATTGACTCAAATTGCGGCTTGAAACTTACTAGCCATGTGAGAACTGTCATGCAGTTATTTTGGAACTATGCAAACACATGAGCCAATGCATTTCTTTTTATTCCCCAAACTAGTAGGGGTGTGCGTGTCTGTGTGTGTGTGTGTTTACACACTAATGTGTCTTGTCTAAAATGAGGGTTTTCTACTTCCCTAATAAAAAAGTTTGTAAAGATCTTTTAAAATATTTTAAAATAGCACTAGGTAGTTTAAAATACATTTCTTAAATATCTACTCTCCATAAGATGTTGTAGTTGACACTACACAATAAAGGAAAATTAGTCAGACAGGACTTTCAACATCTTAGTGAAGTCAGTATGTTAAGACATGGCTTGAAGTCACAATAACATGAGACAGAAACTTAGGGAGTCGGAAAGCATGAGGGCCTTAGGAAGGGAAAGGAAGCCCCTATTCAAAGGGCTTTCAATGCAAAGAAAAGGAATTCTGATTTTATTTTGTAAGCTACACATAGATCTTAGAGACTACTTTTTGTTTTGTTTTGTTTTGTTTCATTTCTCAAAGAAAGGTAATACAATCAGCTTGTGTTTTGCAAAGATTAATCCTGCAGGACTATTGCATAAATTGGGTTTAAAGACAAATGAAGAATGTTACTCAAACCATTTATAGAAAAGTTTCTGAACCCCTTTTAATCTCGCTCCTCAAGGATGCATAGTTACGCATATATTCATTATTTTGCATAAAATATTAGGGGTTAACCGACCTTTGAAGTAAAACTAGGTATTTCTATGAAACTTTGTTTAGCTATCAACCCAAGGTTGATAACATACAGCATCAATGCAAGGCCTTTTGATAATCTCATGATTAAATATAAAGAAGTTAATATGTATTAGAAAAAAAATATGACCTACATATCAAAGATCCTAATTTTATGTCTATAGCTACCTGGGATAAGACTAAGTAAGGGGCAACCCCTTGACCAGCTTCTGTGCAGAAACTGTGGACACTCACTCATGGTTTTTTGGAGAATTGGTTATTTGGTGAATTGATTTCAGAAAATGAGTCAATGAAATTGTCAATGGAAGAACTATTTATCAGTATATTTGTCTGTTTCCCCTTAAAAATATGCACCATTTCCCCAGTGTAGAAACCACTTTTTTTCTTATATTCAGTAGGACATCTTTTTAAATTTTAGGTGTGTGTTTGTAATTTAAAATGAGAAAAGAAATACACATACCTGCAAATTAAAGTGACTCAATTCAGATCGTCAGGGCTCTGTTTATGTCTACTAAACATATAGATATCAGATAATGTGGTTAAAACACCACAAGATCTGATCAGATCACACAACGGGTAGAATTCATTGCCCTGGTGTACTTCCCTTAGTCTGGATGTGACCTAACCTCCCTGAGTCAGCAACCTGATGTGTCAGTGCTCCAAGAGAGAGACCATCTCTTTGTAAAGAATACATTCTAAACACATTGATGAGATTTATTAATACAAGAGTCTCCATTTAATGACTTGAATTTAGAAGGAATTTTCCTGGGAGGCTCTAATACTTGTATTGTATGGAGGAAGAAGTTTCCCTACCAGGGGAAGTAGACATAAAAAGCCACATCATAAGGAGGAAAGTGTATGATGACCTGGCATACAAGAAGGGGGAAGTGGCTGTAAGACACGAAACCTTGATTGGACCAAATTAAGACAACCCAACCCAAGCTGTCTCTAGAAGTACACCAGGCAGCTGTCAGAACCTGTTGGAACAGGACATGCTGAACCCTAGAACAAATGCATATCTTCTCTTCTGTCATGTGTAGGAAATAAGTGAGTAGTAGCTGAGTGATAATAGTCTTTCCCTTATCTCTTGAGAGAATTTAACGATTCCTTGCTTATATTCCCATCTCCTTCCTTTTTTTTAAGATTTTATTTATTGTTTATTTGACAGACAGAGATCACAAGTAGGCAGAGAGGCAGGCAGAGAGAGAGAGGAGGAAGCAGGCTCGCCACTGAGCAGAGAGCCCGATGCGGGACTCAATCCCAGGACCCTGGGATCACGACCTGAGCCGAAGGCAGAGGCTTTAACCCACTGAGCCACCCTGGCACCCCAGTCTCCTTCTTTTCTAATGAGAGAGTATTCATGCTTGCTAAGTATCCTGTTGACCTGTATAACAGAGGGATAGAGAGAGAACGAAGGGAAAAAGAGATAGACGTTATGGAGCTTTTGATGAATCATATAAGGGATGCCATTTGGTAATCGACAGGGCTCCTTATTTTCTCTGAGCTATTCTGTAACACAATAGTAATTTTTAAAAACTACTATTTTTATTGAGTGTTTACTCCATTTTAGGCATGGTGGTAAGTACTTTATATTTATTGTCTTGAGAAATGAAAAAACAGCCCCTGGTAGGTCCTGTCACCTCAGCTTTGCTGTTGGTAGGAGGCAGCCTGACACTCTTGGACAGCCCCTTAATTTTCTTTTGAACAGAAACAGCCTCACAAAATGTGAACATCAGACCAGGCTACCCCCTGATCTTGATGGGTCAGGAGAAAACAAGACCACTCTGAACTCAGCCAAAAACATAAACCTTGTCTAATCCACAGAAACGACCGGTTAGCTCCCAGTTCTGGCTAATACGGATGACTGCTTCTTCTTTACCAACTACCACTTTAGTTTCACTATTTCTTCCTTCCACATAAGACTTATTAAAATCCCCAATAATAAAATTGCCTCGCGTGCTAATGGCATCCAGTCCAGAGGAAAGCCCTGATTCCTTGAACCCTTCCACAAGAGCACAAGCCCAAATCCTATGTGAGGTCGTCCCTGACACCATCTTATTAAGACACCCCATGGTTCCTCATGGTGTACATCTTCCTTCATTGCCACAGGTAATAAACCCAACTTTTCAAGTACAGGTGTGACCTGATAATCTCTAGCTGGAAAGCACAGGCAATCTCTCTCTCTTTCCTTCTCTCTCTCTCTCCCTCCCTCCTTTTTATTTCATTTTATTTTTTTTAATTTAATTTCTTTTCAGTGTAACAGATTTCATTGTTTATGCAGCACACCCAGTGCTCCATGCAATGCGTGCCCTCCATAATACCCACCACCTGGCTTCCCCAACCTCCCACCCCCCGCCCCTTCAAAACCGTCAGGTTTTTCAGAGTCCATAGTCTCTCATGGTTCATCTCCCCCTCCAATTT
This sequence comes from Mellivora capensis, assembly GCA_004024625.1. Taxonomy (NCBI): domain Eukaryota; kingdom Metazoa; phylum Chordata; class Mammalia; order Carnivora; family Mustelidae; genus Mellivora; species Mellivora capensis. The sequence continues at coordinate 95,355 of PISX010004861.1, read as the reverse complement.
CCCTCAACTCCCTTCTCCTCTCCACCTCCCCATTATTTTTTTTAAAGATTTTATTTATTTATTTGTCAGAGAGGGAGAGAGAGAGAGCGAGCAGAGGCAGAGGGTGAAGCAGACTCCCTGGCGAGGAAGGAGCCCAATGTGGGACTCAATCCCAGGACGCTGGGATCATGACCTGAGCCGAAGGCAGCTGCTTTACCAACTGAGCCACCCAGGCAACCCCCATTATTTTATTTTAATTTTTTCCCTCCCTCCGTTTTAATAGTTGAAGTCTATGTAGCAGGGGATACTTAATATGGTTAAATTATTTGCCCAAGGACACACAGTAAGTTGTAGACCAACATTTTGAACCCATTTTGAACTATCCATCATTTCGAACTGCCTCCCCATATAGATTTTTTCTTTTCTGTGTTTCCATAGCCTATGTTTTCTATTGCTGCCATAGCAAACTAGCACAAAGTCAGCAGCTTAAAGTAACATAAACTTCTTATCTCACGGTTCTCTAGGTCAGAGGATGAGTTGATTCCACTGGTTTCTCTGCTGGGGGTTTCACAGGATCAAAGTGAAGATGGTACTTCCCAGTAGCTCTGGGAAGCATCCACTTCTGAGTCAGAAGATTGGCAGAAGGTAGTTCCTTGCAGCTTCAAGACTAAGGTCACCATTTCCTTGCAGGCTGTCAGCTGGGGACTCCCTTTAGGTCCTAGAGGCCTCTTTGGTCCTTGCACGGGGTCCCCTCCAGCTCCTAGCCTCAAGGGTATGAGCCGTTTTCCCAGTTGGAAACGTGTTGACTTTCTTTCCTGCCATACTTCTCCCAGATCATCTGGGCAAAGTCTGCAGCTTTTACGGGCTCGTGTGATTAGACTGCACCCTCCTCCAAATCCAGAGTTAGCTCTCCATTTTTAGGTCCACAGTCTCAGTTATGTCTACAAAATCTGCTTTGTCATGTAACGGGCTGTATTTGTAGGGTATGGGGGTTAGAGCATGGATGTCTTTGAGGGTGCCATTGTTCTGCCTAACACACATAGCTCTCACACTCCCATGCTCTAACCATCTTCTGGTGGATTTAACCATTCTTTCAATATAGTATAGCACGTTTCTCTTCTCTCTTATTTGGAAGCTCTTTTCTTGAATGTGAATTTGCATATATTCTGCTCTGACTCTCTTGGCAATACAGGGTAAACTCCCAAGAAAATTGTCTCATTTCCCCTCACACAGGTACTTGGAAATTGTGAGGGAGAGGTGGGGCTGCTGCCCCTGGGCCTCTCTGTTCTTAAAACAGGTCTTGTTCATTTCTGACGGCTGCCAAGAGACACTTCAAAATTAAGAAGTAAAGCATGGGGGAGGGGGAACACCTCTATGTGATATCAGGATGGCTAGCTAGGGCCTCCTAATACAGTAGGTGCCCAGAGAAGCATAGGAAATGGCCGTAAATCTTTAGGAATGGTAGCAAAGGAACCAGTTTTAACACTGGGCTTCGGTGTCCCTCTCTCAAATTAGCATTAGCTACATTTGGCCAATAGCAAACCTGTCGCCCAGTTCTTAGCCACACCCGCAGCTATCAGGCTTCCTTGTCTTATGTGGGAGTTTTTCTTGAAAACAGTCCATCCACTGCAACATGGGAGGAGCTAGCACCAGAGAACATTTGTTTGCAAACTCTATTTTTTTTTAAACCCCTTTGCCTTGCAGATGATATTTTTCGTTGGTTGGCTTTTGTGGGACTTGAATGGACATCCTAAAATTTTATAAAGTAAAATTCAACTAACATAGTAATAATTCAAGTGCTAGCCTGCTGTACAAAGGAAGGAAGGGAGGAAGGAAAGAAGGAAAGAGGGACGGAAAGGAAGGGGCGGGGAGGGAAGGGAAGGGAAAGGAAAGGAAGGGGACGGGGAGGAAAGAAAGTAAAGGAAGGAAAGGAAAACTCCTATAGTTGAAAAACTCCCTTCCTTCCTTCCTTCCTTCCTTCCTTCCTTCTTATCTCCCTTCCTTCCTTCCTTTTTCTCTCTTCCACACCTGTGCAACTTGAAAACAATGTGTCTGGCAGCCTGATGGGTTCAGGGGCATCTTAAAAATGAAAAAATCTCTTGCCACAGTGACAGATCCACAGGCCTCACAAGAAACCCCGGTATCACTAACACACAGCCATAAGAATATATTGACTGCAGCCCAAGCTCATGAGAAGACTGATCAATCCAGCAGACTTGCATTAATTGTGGAATGGAAAGGACAATGCGATCAATGATAGGGATGGTAGTGCCGCAGTAACGATGCCACATCTAGCTAATCCAATAATGGAGAAACTGATGTATAGCATATTGGAATTCTACCATCTGGGCACTTGTCACCATAAAAAATATCCCGCAATTATGGGGAAAAATTGAGCAGGCAGCAGTTAAGCCAACCTAATCAGCCTGATGCCACAGTAGTTCTCCTGATTAAACACTAAATTAAGTGGCACTCAGCTCTGTAACCTGCCTGCATTATGAAAAATAATCCTAGAGCTAATGTGAAAAGTTTGTATTTTAATCAAAGCAAACTATGAATATTAAAATATTCCTGGGCTATTTTGGTGTCGTTTAGCTGTGAACATGTTTAACAATTTATAAATGGATCTCTTGCCATTGGCTACAAGGAATAAGGGCCCAGTGCTATATTGGGAGGTAAGGCTTCCTGTGCTAAAAATCAATTAGACTTGATACAAGCTCAGAGAACTCTTAAGGAAAAAAAGAAAAAGAATGCATTCAAGAGGCCCTAGGAGAATTCAGATTTAGTTAACTTCTATAACGGTTTGCTAAGGGCATCAACTTTATTCTTTTCTGAAAAGCACGTGATCATTCCAGGAGGGTTGAGGCTTAATAAGCTGTGGATACTACAAGGACACTTTACACGCATGCGTCATTATTAAGTCCCATAGCACAGATCCACCGACAATGTAGGACTAAATGGCAAATTCTCCAGGACCAGCAGAAAACTGCTTTTCGTGGGTATTTGGAGAATGCACAAGAAAGAACTTGCATTATTACCATCAAGCCTATATCCTGGTAGGTCTAGATCCTTACCCAGGAACACACACAGATGATACTCGCTGACTGTTTCATGCTTTTTCAGAAGAGAACCCTCACAGAGAGTTGACAGGGTCCGTTAACATCCTTACAGCCTAGTGGCTGGAAGCCTGGTGATCTATGAGGGAAACGCAGGTTGTACCAGGATGGAGACAGCTTTTTGTTTGGAATCTCCTTTCTTCATCAGAAGACAGTGCTTCTGTCTTCTATGAAAGACAACACAGTGAGTCAGAGCAGAGCAGTGGGCAAGATGAGAAATCAACTTCCTTTAGCTATTCTTTTCTATTATTTTTTTGTTGTGTGTTTTGTTTATTTAAAGTCAGTTTGTGGGCTTTTAATTTAAAATCACTTTAATTTTTTTTTTTTTTTTTTGGCCTGGATGGAAGAGTTACTGGAAGAAAGGAAACTTCCAGGCTATGACTGTATCATTGAAAATTCAAAACCTGTGCCACAATTTGGATTTATTTTATTTTATTAATTAACAGTCACCCAGCTATCCCTCATTTATACCAGGCCTGGTTCTAAGGGCTGCTGTAATATTAACATTTAATATTTAAATATTAATAATATTTAATATTAATTTGATTTTGTGGATGCTATTAGTATTATTTCTAGTTTGGAGAGGAAGAAGCTGAAGCCCAGAATGCTTAAAGAACTTGCCAAGGTCTTGTAGGTTTTAAGTGGCAGGTTGGGATGTGAATCCAGGCAGGCTCTTTCCCGCTGTGTCCACGCATAATAGGCTAATTTTCTAAGGCGTTGTTGAGTCAGTGATGTCAGTCATGGGAATGGGAAGGGGCGAGGTGCCGTCCGGTGGTATTAGCTTGGGCTATGCCATGTGTTCTTCCGAGTTCTCTCCCAACACCGTCCCATTCTCCAGATGCGTCTTGGACACGTCCCCTGATACTATCTTTTTCTAAGTAGATCTTGAAGTGATGATCTGATCACTCTGGTCTGGGCCAGACATTCCAGGTCAGACCAGATCATTCCGACCTCCAGAAGAAAACAGATGGGGTCTGAGCCAGACAGGTGGTGTCACCTTGAGAAGCAGCTCCAGTACTCAGCCAGTTGAAGGTCTAGAATCATCTTAGGACACTCTGCTCACTACCGGTTGCTGACCGTCACTGAGGGCTGAGAGCTCTAGCAGGAGCTTTTGTTCCACTTTCTTACTTAACTCTTCCATAACCCTACATGCCCCAAATAAATCACCCCAGTTTTAAGGATGAAAGATCTGAGGCTGAGAGACCGAGTGCCTAGTAGATGAGGTCGCATAACTGTTGTTGGCAGACAGACCTGGGACTGAAACTTAGGTCTGTTTCACTCCATTCTATTTCACAAAACCAGAAAGTCAGTAGCCTTCAGTCCCTCATGACATGAAAAGGTACTTCTCCCTCACTTCCCAAGCTCCATTAATAAGAACTACCTGGAGAGACCTGGATTTTGGAGCACCATGTGTCTGCCTCCTTTGAGCTATGCATGCCATGTAAAAATTCTGGATTTTCTTCCCTGATTTGATTAATCCTTGTATAGACTAACAAGCTTCCATAACCAATCCTATATGTTTACAGGAAAGAGTCTTTCCTGGTCCTCTGCTCCCCCTTTAGATTACACTGTTTCTCAAGGCGGAAACTGAAAACACCCAACAAGGAGACAAATCGGCATTTCCTTTTAAGGAAGAGAAGCAGTGATGAGCATCCATCCACTTACGCTTTCTGAGCTGAGACTTAAACTTTCCACGTGCTCCAGCCTGTGCATCCTGGACGAGCCCCTCCTTCGGAACCTTTCCACTTAGTGCCGTGATTCCAAGGAAGTGTACCGATGCCTACCACCTTCTCTTCACTTCCAGCTGAAGGGCTCTTGTATTTGTGGGTCACAGAAAGCAAAGTCAAATTAGCTCAAGCACCAAAGGCAATTTGGCATGAACTAAACTTAGGGATTTGGCTCTTCTTTGGGGAGGTTCAGATGCCATCGAGACAGTCCTGCTTATTGTTCCTCTGTCCCCGAACACATATGATTTCTTCTCTCTTTTTGTCCAATAGTATTCCCAGCCCATAAAGTAACAAATGGCTGCCAAAATCTCCCAAATTATGAAAATTACATGCTACCATGAAAGAGACTGGAGAATAATGAGTTATCACTTTATCTTTCCTCAATCAAATGACGAATTATCAATGGAAGCTTCCAGTTAGTCCAGCTTGAGTTGACTGTCCAGTTAGCTCTGGCTGAGTGTACCTTATAGAAACAGAGCTGTTTCCATGGCAAGCTTGTGTCTAAAGGTAAAGGGACAAGTCCTTAGAAGAATATTCTCAACATCTGCTATAAGAGACATCTTATAGGTCCAGATTTATTTCCCCAAAGAGAATGAAGTTGAAAACTGAGGAGTGGCTGAAATTTTGTCTTGCCATATTGAACAGGTAGGAGAGAAGTTGGCCTTCTCCTAGCTTTGTACCATATAGAGCTCTATCCACACTCAGTGCCTGCTGGATTGCTAGTGCATTTCTTGGAGATCCATGACATCTTGGGGTCTGAATGGAACATGGTGTTGGGGAGGGTTGTCTAACTTCCTAGAGAATTAGTGCTCTCATTCAGACATCAAATATACTTTACAGTTCATTTCTATGTCAATACAAATCATTCCGTAGATGAGCAAAAAGTAGGAGAATTGACTTGTGTGTACTGCACATAGTATAGGAAAGGGCGCTGACTTTGGAACATCAGCTCTGAGACTTACTGATTCAGGTCTTTTACCTAAAAGTTCATATACTAATAGTTCCTCTCACGCAGTGCTGTTGAGAGAATTAAGTGAAGTAAGGTATGTTAAGAACTTAACCCAATCTTTTGCTCATAGTATTTGTGCAATAAACCAAAACCAGCCTCTCTCAATTGGAGGTAATCCTGTCCCATCTGGAGAACAGGTGGCACTATCTGGAGACATTTTTGGCTCCCCCAACTGGGAGAAGTTGCTATTGGCATCCGGTGGGTCGGGCCAGTTGATGCTGCCACACATCCTGCAATGCACAGGGCAGCTCCCAAGAACAAAGAATTATCTCGCTCAAAATGTCAGTAGCGCCAAGCTTGAGAATAGCTGATGCAATCTATTATGGCAGCAACACTGTTGATGTTCTGTTTCTCGAAATCAGAGAAGAAAGAGGATCATCTTAACAAAATCCTGTATTTTCTATCCCCCACATTGAGGTTCTCTTTAAAAGAAAGAAGGGGAGTGTTTCAGGGAATTACAGAGGCAATTAGGTAACAGTTTTCACTCAGCAGAGTAAAAACAGACGCATAAGCAGAGTAAAAACAGACGCATAACGTAATTGAAGTGGCAACCCTGTTAGGAGAATAAATTTAAAAGAGCTGTCCAAAGTTCTGAAACTTTGGCTAACAACCCAAATCTGTTCAAAGCAATGTGTAGGCTGAAGTCTAAGTTGAACAATGATCTTTGCAAAAATTCACCAAAAGCTTTGGGAAATAGATTCTGGCTTATATCCCAAGGCTTTCAGGGTGATGGAAATTATATCTAGGCAAGGAAGAGTGGCTAACAGTCTGAAGAGTAAATTCTTTACCAGGCTGTAAGCTTCATGAAAACAGGAATTGTAATTGTAAAAAATCAAAAACAAAACCAAAAATTGTATTTTTTTTTTGAGCTCCAGTTTTTTTGGGGGGGTGGTTGAACTTTTAAAATATTTATTTTATTGTGATAAAACACTTACCATGAGATCCACACTATTAACAAATTATTATATGTACAGTGCCTTATTATTGACTATTGGTACGGTGTTATACAGCAGATGACTCGAGCTTCTTCATTTTGATTAACTGAAACTTTATTCTCATTAATTAATAATGCCTTATTTCCTTCTCCCTCCCAGCCCCTGGCAGCCACCATCCTATTTTCTGATTCTATGAATCTGCTTATTTTAGATACCTCATACAAGTGGAAAAGTGGAATTACATAGTATTTGCCCTTTTGGGGAAATACTGCCCTTTTGGGCTTATTTCACTTAGCATCATGTCCTCAAGGTTCATCTCTGTTGTCCCATATTGCAGAATTTCCTTTCTTGAAGCCTCATGTATGTGTATACCATATTTTGTCTTATCATGTTTTGGTGTCTTTCTTGGGGTCTGGAATAGAGTACCTAGTGAATTCTCCTTTTCTCCTATCCCCTTGTCCACTGTCTAATGGTCTGGCTTCCTCATGGCAAAGTAAGGAGCCACATCATGTCACACTTATATTTAAAGGTATTCACCTGTACCTTCTAATATAATCTTCACAATCAGATGGCATTGAAAAGACATTATAACATTATAGAAGAGGACACTGAGGCTATGAGTAAGTATATGGTCTGGGATTGGAAACCAGGAATTCCTCCTATTCAAGACCTAGGGGATCAGAACCACTAGCATATAGATTCCGTATGGAGCAGGAGGTTTTGGTAAATGACTTTTAGTCTAGGAAGAGGAGCAGCAATTTTTCCCTTCTTGTATCAAACATAATCTTGATTTTCAGAGCTGCTTTGAATAGAGGTTGGTTACAGTATTTTGAGTTTCTGCCTAGCTTGAGAGCCAGTGAGAAACCCATTTATGATTCATCTCCTCTTGTTAAAAAGATTCTTTTAAGTAAACAAGGAAGTGTGATCATATTTGAAATTTTCTTTGATGCCTGGTAGTCTAGAATCTCACTACTCCATCTCCTGTTCCATTCCATTCCATTCTATTCCCAATAACTCATTTAAATACCATTTTCTTGTGTAAGGAGGGAACCATATATCATTACATAATGGGGAATTGAACATCAAATGCTTACAAGTAAGCAGCATGTCTCGGGAAACAAAACTCTCCATGAAGGGGAAAGATCCAGTTAGTCCATCATTGTCATGTTTTTTTTGGTGTGATAGACAACACCAGTGCTTCTCCCCATGTGGGTACAAGGTTTCCTTCTCAGTTACAAAGAAGACCACACCTCCCAGTGTGGCAAGTGCGACTGTGACACTAGTTCTGGCCAGTAGGTTGTGTGTCATTGCTGAGACAGAGCTTGGGGAATGGGTGAAACGTCTCCAAGCACTCTCCTCTGCCACAGTGACTCTGAAGTCCCATGCTGGGAGGCTGGTGTGTCCATCTGCCTGGGTCCTTGAGTGATTATGTGGAACAGAATCTGCTGCACCCCCGGATCTGCCTCGGACGTGTAGCAAATGTGAGAAATGCCCTGCTGTTGTATTAAGTTGCCGAGGATGGGGAGTTTAAGTAGTACCGTCCTATAAACCAGCCAGTGCACTTGAGTTTTAGAGGAAGGCTGTAAGATACGTGTTTTGAAACACCGGCCTTGAATTTTGCCAACTGGATTTAAGTCTGGGCTCGAGTTCCACACCAGCCTTCGGTGTGGAATGCAAGCCTGTTGCTTAACTGCTGTGGTGACACTTGTAGGGGAAATTTATTAAGCACATCGGTGTGCCAAGTGCTGCGTATGGGGTCTTGTGGGCATCATCTCACCTAATCCTTCCAGATACTCTTTCACTTGGGTGGACAGTAATCACTTGGTGGGTTCAAAACAGGCATCACACAAGAGGCAGAACTGGAAAGTGGAGATACTGGGCTTGAACCCGGTCAGACTGATGGCCGTGACTGTATCTTACTCGCTGCTAGATTGGAGTTGATTAAAATATCTACCTCACTGGGCAGTTTCAGGATTCAACGAGCAGCCTCCGTGACAGAGTATCTGGATGCCTAGTGGGTGAGGTTTTTCCTTATTCGGGGTCTGCCAACACTTGTTACAGAGAACTGGAGCCCCATTTACCAGCCTGGAGATCCCTGACTTTTCTCTTTCCCGTTCTTTTTTTTTTTTTTTTTTCCAAGTGGTAAATGTTTCATCATTATTTTTGTCTCTTGCTCATGTTGACCCACTCTCTATCATGACACTTGGCTTCATCCTTCAGCCTTTCTCTCTCTCTCTCTTTTATGGTTCCATGTTGCTGTGAGCAGAACTCATTTTTCAAAAGACAGATGGCGGCAACCCCGTTCTCTCTAAATAAAAAAGCAAAACAGCTGTTAAGGTGCAAACAGAGTTGCGGCCAGCAAATTGTATCTGCTTCAAGTGTTGGCAAAGTTTCCCTGTAGGGAAGAGGAGCTATCTAAACAAAATGTGCCGTCTCGGCTGGGCTCTGCCAAGGCCCAAGTATAGAATGGTGGCAAATAATGGAAATTTATAGCGTGCTATAGATCCAGCACCTTTCTGTCTTGGCGGGTGCATATTTAAATGCAGTGCTAACGGAGCTGAAATTTATTGCTCTCTGATAACGATAAAATGCCATCAGAGAATGAGATAAATCTTGGCCCCAAATCTTAAAATGCAGCGCACACACTCACACGCACACACATGCTTGTAAAATACAGCCAGATACTGCTAACTCAGGAGTCTGAGTTCAGAAGAAGCCAATGGAACAGAGAAAGTAAAGGACGTGTTTTATAGACAACTGCAAATTGTTGTTTTCATGAGGCTGGGGTCAAGGTACATTGTGGCCTCAGGTTGAAATGAGTGTTGCTTTGTCTCCTGGCTGATAAATACTTAACCTTGGCCAGGAAAGCTTTTTGCTCTTCTGGATGCTCAATAGCATTCTCTTCACCTTTTCGCAGCCTTGGGACAGGACGACTTCCAAACAAATACTGATGAATTGTAACCCTCTGGGAGAAGAACATCATCTTCTTTTTTTATAATGTATTTTCCTATTTCTTTTCTTATTTATCTATTTTGAGAGAGTTGGAGTCTCCGGGGCTTTGTAAGAAGAGGGCGAGACAAGGAACAAATCTGCCAAAATACCCTACTTGCAAATTGCTTGTGATGTGTGAATTAGGTGTGCACCCCTCCTCTTCATGGGACCTTTAGCATTCAGAGAATGAACATTCACACAGTAGCAATCAGGAGGCCGTCACTCACATCCGACAGCTGGCCTGCATGGCACAAACCCACCTCTAACTTTGGGACCTCTCGGGTTCACGAAGTGGAGCCCACCTAGCAATCTGCCTGAACCTCTTGCCAAATTTCCGTGAGCCACACTGCAGCTGCCTAGAAGAGAGGCTCTTTCTCCCGACCCTCTTTCTGGTTGTTGACTGCTTCTGATGCAAGGGGATTTCTAACAGCCCAGGTGAGATCTTGACCCTCAGTGAGGAGCATAAGCTCTAGGGATTGCTTTAGGTCAATCCCCATTAGGTTCATCTGTCTGGACACTTTTTTGAGCATAATTGTGTATGTGTGTGTTCATGTTTGTTGCTTCAACTGATCCTGTTTTGGAGACATGGGCAATGTCTGTAAATTAAAACCTACTCCTATTCAGAACTAGAAAGAATGTCCTTAGTTTGCTGGGATTTTATAAATGTGTGTGTGTGTGTGTGTGTGTGTGTGTGTGTGTGTGGAGGGGTGGTGAGTATGGGTAGGTATGATGGCTGAGAGGTAATGATACCTATTGAGCTTGAGAACGACACACATTCTCTTAGTGGGGAGGCTCTTGGGATTTCTTCATATACCTGGTGATATTTTATATAAGCCTGTGCTTTTAAACCCTTGCCTCTTCCCTTATATGCCTTTCCATTTCCTATATTGAAGAAAACTATGAAATAATATAATTTGGTGCATTTACCTCACTTAGTTTTGTTGTTGCTTGAGGAAAAAAGGTCGATTTGGGAAATTTTGATGTTTGAGCTGAAAAGGGACCTCCGATTTTATACAAAATGAATTATTTTGAGCTTTGAACTGAGCTTTATGGACTTTATGAAGTGTGTGTGTGTGAGAGAGAGAGAGAGAGAGAGAGAAAGAAAGAAAGAGGGAAAGAAGGAGAGAGACTGAGAAAAATCATGCTATTTTTTATTATTATTTTTTCTCAGAGATTTTGTAGCTAGGTTCTTAAAAGTAGCCTTGTCTGTGGCCCTGACCCATGGTCCTCTTGCTCCTGGGATATATGCCATGATACTCAGTTCCCACACAGAGCTGTGATCTCAGCCTCCTCATTTCTGGGAAGGGCCTGACTTTGGCCAAAGAGGAAGCAGATCTCATGCGAAGCAGGGATGCCAGGTCCCAAACACTGCGTCTTTATGGGCTTTGCCCACCAGGTTAGACTCACAAAAGAAAACTCCCACATATTCCTCTGCAGTAAGCCTCCACCAGTTGAGTCTAGCCAGCTGCAGCCTTTACCTCCCAATCTGTGGTCCCACGATACTGACCTTCTCTCAGTGGTTCCGGATAAGCCTTGCTCTCTCTCACCTCCCAGCCTTCATATGATTTGTTCTCTCCATCTGGCACAGTCTACCCTTTCTTCTCGCTGACACCTTCTCTTCTTTCTTGTCTCTGATGAAGTGCTGCTTCCCCCAGGAAGCCCCTATGATGCCTTCTAGACTAGGTTGCATGTACCTTCTGTATCCTCCTCTGGCATCCCTAGGGTGCCAGGGCATGATCACACGTCGTGATTTCTTAGGCCAGGGAAGTGTACGCAGAAACTCGCTGTACTATCTTTATAACTCTTCTGAAAATCTAAACTTACTGCAAAACCAAAATATATATTTAAAAAGAAAGAAAGGGGGATGTAGGAGGATTTATCTGTGTTTTAGCAAACCAAACGAAAGACTGGAGATACCAACATAAAGTGTGAATAAGTAGAAAAGTGAATTAAATGGGATATTGCCCATGTGATCGCATTACAAAAGGAAGGGGCAGAGGAGGAGGAAAATACCCTTCTCTCTTAGAGCCATTGTTCTTTTTTCTTTTTTTTAAGATTTTATTTATTTATTTGACACAGTGAGCAATAGTAAGGGAGGGAACACAAGCAGGGGGATTGGGAGAGAGAGACTCGGGCTTCCTGCTGAGCAGGGAGCCCGAAGGAGGACTTGATCCCAGAACACTGGCATCATGACCTGAACTGAAGGCAGACATTTAACAGCTGAGCCACCCGGTGCCACATCTCAGAGCCATACTTCTATGAAGTCTCTACCTTCCTGCCTACATCATTACTGTTCCCCAGTACCTACCTTAGTACCTAGTTTTAGTTAGCACTTCATAATATTTGTAGAATAAATGGAAAAACAGATGTGTAAATTGTCAACAAAACCTTATATCAGCCCAGTTGCTGCCAACCGAATTGTTCTTCTTTCCCAGCATGTACTGCTTCGGCTCCCATGTCTCTTGGTTACCACCTGCGGCCCTTTGGTGTAACTTTTGCTTTGAATTTCACTCTAAAATGTCCTTGGCTAAGGCCATACAGCCCTGTGCAGGCCACTGGGGTCCTCTTGTTCATCTGCCAGTGCCGGTAGTTGACTTTCCCAAAGGCTGTCCAGCTTCAGAGAGTCACCCACAAGGGAAGGAGGGGGTAGGAAGGAAAGAAATGAAACAAGGAATGAGTATGAATGGTCTTAAGTGTTTCTCCCATTTTGCCCCCCCCCCCGTACTTGGACTCCTTTAGACGATTGGCTTGAACATCTAGAATCGCTGAGCAAAACAGAAGAAAATACTTACTACTTCATCATACTGGGTGACAACCAATATCCAAATCAGTATGACAGGGTTTTCTCCCATGATAGAGCCTTATGGGTCATACCATGGTTCATCATGGGACTGGATGATTATTTTGATGAAATGGTGCAGCCTTGATAAAAATGATAAATATGGTAATAGCTACTACTTTTTTTAACGTTTTGAACATTGCAAGCATGTGCTAAGTGTGTGTTTATTTGTAATATAAGACATTTTACACTTACAGTGTAAAATTGCCATTTTTAAATTGTACCTGTGCTACCTTATAATTATCTGCATCTTTAAAAACATTGGGGTGGGGAGAAGACTGAAATGAAGTTAAATGTCACAATTTAAGTAGTCCAGAGGCTAGAAAGTGGCGAGGATGAGATTCGACCTCAGTTCTTTCAAACTACAAAGCCTGTACTAAGGAGGGTGTGGGGCGCTTCAGAAACATGGTGCCCACTTTGCTTCATTGCCAGAGCAATATTGTGGTTTGGACGAGAGCTCCCTGGGGTCTGGCCGTACGCCTGTTTGTGTGGTTGCAGGGAACAAGGAGGAAGATTTGTCGACAGAAGCCTAGAAGGAGGCTTCTTGCCATGCTCTTCTGCCAGGGTCTCTGTGCCAGGGGACACCCAGGGGACTCAAGATTTTCCTCCCCCCAACATCAATGCTGGCCTGCCCCTGGGGGCACCACGGGAGCCCTTCCTGAGGGCTTGAATAGGCTGGTGGTAGCTCAAAGTGTTTGTTGGAAAACCAGAGGTGCTTCCTGAGGGGTCTGAAGACCTCTTGGGATCTTGTGGCCTCGTGAACCTGATTCTTTCACTTTAAACACCCTCCCGCCTTTTTTTATTTGTTTGTTTGTTTATATGCCTGGGATATATTACATGTCCACCACTGTTTATTTACCAAGCCTCCTGTAAATAGTAAAAATAGGGGCACCTGGGTGGTTCAGTGGATTAAGCCTCTGCCTTCGGCTCAGGTCATGATCCCAGGGTCCTGGGATCGAGCCCCCCCATCAGACTCTCTGCTCAGCAGGGAGCCTGCTTCCCCACCCCCTGCCTCTCTGCCTACTTGTGATCTCTGTCAAATACACAAATAAAATCTTTAAAAAATGGTGAAAATAACACTAAGTAAAATAATGTAATAATGACATCTTTGATGATGTGTAACAGATATCTTTATATATTATATCGAGATAGCAAATTATATAGTGTGTATATATATTACGTATTTACTTTCTCTATATATAAAATCTACATATTTCCTGATTCATAAAGGTGAATATCATTACCCCTATTCTAAAGATCAGCAAACAGAAGCCAGAGAGAGAGAGAGAAATAACTTGCCCAAGGTCATATTCTGAGAAACAGCAGAGACGGTTTTCAAACTCAGGTTCGTGGAACCCCGGAGGTGTTTTGACTTCGCCACATCATGCCTCTCGCTCTGAGCTTGTGAGGTTTAACTGAAATGTTGCTCTTCATTTTCTTTCTTCATAGCCCATGTGCCCCACTAAGGCGGAAATTATGCTTTATTAGTACCCAGGGAAGCCCTTGGTATAAAATACAACTAATACCTATTGGGCATTTGCAGATGATGAGCCGGGCTCCACAAGAGGTTCCAGAGGGGGCCGTGCTCCCGTACAGCCGACGGTTAGCAGGAGGAAGTAGAAAGCAGATACAGTCAAGGGGGCAAAATGAGAAAATAAGTACTTCCCGGGTCCTCACTATGTGCCAACCACTTTCTCAATGTTCTTTGTATTTGAGTTCACTGACTTCATGACATGGGTGCTGTTCTTACCACTTCTATTTTATACCCAAGGAAGCAGAAGGGCAGGATAGTGGTGTCACCGGCTCCCAAGTACATGCAGCCAGAAGGTTGCAGGGGTGGGGCTTGGATCTTGACTGTTTACTCTCGGCACTAAGTAAAGGCAGCCAGGACATGGGCAAGGTGGGCAGTGCAGTGCTCCTGCGATAGGCAGTGTTTCATCTGAGCCATGAGAAAGAAGAAGGAATCCCATTTAACAAGCAGGGGTAAGAGAACTCTAAGCAAAGAGGCAGACTGAGCAAAGGCACTGAGGTGGGAAGAGATCCTGACAGTTCAAAGAAAGGACGGCATGAACAGGGAAGCTGCGGAAGGAAGGGGTTATGATCCTCGGGAAATGAATTGAAGGTTTCTGGGCCACAGAAGGGAGACTTCTTGGTGCTAACGGAATGGAGATCTATTTTTTGTCCATCTTTCCATACATCTTCTTTAGAAGATGCTTTCCTTTTTCATGTGCATGTGGATATGAGGCAACCAAAATGGGACCCGGATAATGACATTCAGCATGGGTAAATCCCCAGCACACACAGGGAAATCTCTGACTGGGTTATCGTCCTTCTCCTAGATCTCAGGTGGAGGTTACCTGCTCTCCGGAGATACTTGTGCATATGGTGCACACAGCAGGAATTACTTACCAATTACTGTTTTCTTCTCCACTCAGCTCACATAGAGACTCAGAATCCTTCTCAACACAATATAGTAGGCTGCCATTTTTAATCACCCAGAGAGGGAAGGGAGTTAAGTAAGTAAGACTTACTGCTTCTGAAGGCCATGGGGGTGATATCTGCCACCATCGACGGGGCGTGGGGTGGGGTGGGGTGGGGGGTGGGATTAGAACAGGCGGCCACTTAAATTTCTCTATCTTCATGGTAATCATTATCTTGGAGAAAGCTTTAGGAAGAGGATCATAAAACCAGGCATTCCCTAACAGCAGGCGATAGTGTGACTTGCTAAGAATGTGCTCCTAATGCATTTTAATGACATGCTTTATAATATCTTATTAAAGATTGTAAGAGCATTTAATAATCATTTAATAAATATTAATGAAGCATTTACAAATTCCACCTTAATTTACAACATTGGCACTCATATACTGCCCCAGACCTTAGTACATGGGGGGCTCCAACAGAGACTGCCATGGACAGCCTTGCTCTGTGACATTGGGCCATCCTGCTACCATAAGTGATTTTTAAAAATAATAATTCTTGGAGAGCAGTTCAGTGCAATGAAGCTTGATACCCAAAGCAGTTTAGCAATTATTATTCTGTTTGGGGAACATTAAAACATAATCTACCATGAATTTATAATCCATAGCTTTTCTCTCATGCATTTTTTTTTAATAATAGGCAGTAATTATAGGCCCTCACGCAGAAGCTCCTGTAGATGTTGGACAGTGTCTGGGCCTCCCTTGTTAAGCTTTTTAGGCAGCACATTCAAGATCGAGTGAACAGTAAGCTGCAATTCACGCTGGATGTTTCTGGTCTTCAGCCTGGGCTCAGAGCCACACCTCGCAGAAAGCCAAAGCTGGACGAGGCCTTGGAAATCACCCAGTCCTCCTCCTCACTTTATATGGGAGGAAACTGGAGCCCTGAGAGGTGATGGGACATTCGGAGGCCACACAATGAGAGAACAGCAGGAATGGGACCAGATCCCAGGGTGTTAGATTTGCAGTCACATGCTTGCTCCCTGGGCTCGCAGCGGAGGAGAGGCAGCAGGCATTGGGAGGATCCCGGATAGAGGGTGGCGCCTTCTCCTTGCGGGTTGTGTGGAGTGCTTGATGTCCTTGCCAGCGTCTCTGCCTCTCTGCTGTCCCAGACCGGACTTAGCTCCTCCCCGCTAAGAGGACTTGGCCAGCAGATGGCGCTGTAGGGATTCAAACTGGAGCCACTACATCCAAAAGCTGCCCTGGAGGGGCAGGGATTCACAAACCCCTGCAACCAAGAGTTATTTGCAAAGGGCTTGGCTCTGTCCTGCACTACAGGGACCTACAGGGATCCCCAGACTCATGTGGGATGCCCCAGCCTTGCTTGGGAGAGGAAGCCAGGTCTAGGGTAAGCTGGCACAGGCACCGGTGGGCTGGGCACACCGGCTGTTGGAGCAGGTCCTGTACCCAGTGGTAGCAGGACAGAGAAGTGGGTTGTGTGCAGAGTCCGGTGCGTGCTCTTTTTGCAGGACTTAGCCAAAGCTCAGGGTGGAAGTGTCAGCAAGACACCCTCCTCCTGTGTTGGGTCTCCCTAACACCCAGCTTTTTGGGATCACTCTAAGAAATAGTAAGACCGCCTTAACTGGGAGGCAACAAGCCAGCATTTGTAAAGCAGGTGTTTCTCCTTCCCTCTTCGTGACTTCCAGGCCTATTAATTGCTCCCAGGCCATGTTCAGTGTGTTCCAGTTAATAATTTAATTTGTGTGCCATGACAAAATGGTTTTGCAAAGGGGTTTGATTTGCTTTTCAAAATTGCAGAATTATAATGAAAGGAGGAGAATATAGGACAGGACTTAGATTCTGAATATTTTCATCCTCTGCATCCCCAACATGCCTCATCTCCTCTCTGTCTCTCTCTCACACACACACACGTACACACACCTCACAGCCTCTCCTCTCTCCCTGCAGCTGCAGCATGTCTGCAAGGAGGAAAGAAAGGCCCAGATCCCTGGGGCAAGGATGAGCTGATATATTCCGTAGAGGCACAATTGCCATACTTCTCAGATCCTGGCTCCCCACACATCCCAAATCTGTCCCTGCTCCCCCCCGCTCTCAGCTCCCGCCTCCCTGTTCGCAGAGGGCACTGTGCCACCTTTAAATCAGATTGAGGGGAAGTTTCCGTGGGGCATCTACAGTTCTGTACCTTGTAGTCTGCTTGTTGTGTCTTCTGGTTGCAGGGGAAGGGTTTGCATGAGCAGCGTATGATACCGAGTCCGGCTGGGCCTTGCAGGCAGGCTGCAGACGGTCAGCTACTCGTCTTCTCCAAAGCAGGCATCATTTTCCCGGGAGTCTGAGCCAAGTCCTCCCCTCACAGGGAGCAGGGTGAGAAGTCTGGCTGTCCTGCAGCCACGGCCCACGTAGTCCTGTTCTGTCTGGACAGCAGGGCACTTGCTGAGAAATTAATGGTTGGTTGTCAGGGGGCACCACGTCCCCAGCTCCTTTCTCCTAAACGCTTGTTATACCTTCAAGTGCTTATAGACAGCGAACCTTCTTTAAAAGGGTGAGAGTTTCCTGAAGGCAGAAGTGGTTTCCTTAACTCCTCTGGCCCACCACAGACGCACAAATATTTGTTCAGCTAACAAACAAGGAAATGAATAGAGAGCATGCATTGTCCCTCTGGATAAGTTAATTGCATGTATTTTATTTAACAAGCATTGTATGATACTGTCTCTGTGGCAGAAACTGCTCAAAGTGCTTTTTTATTTATCAACTCATATTTGCCTTTTATAAACCTTGCAAATTAGATACTGCTAATACTCACCCCCCCACCTTTTTTTCCACATGGGGTAGTGGAAGGACAGATAGCTTAAGTAACTTACCCAAGGCCAGGCAGCTAGTAAGGAGATTGGCTCTAGAGTTTTCGCCCTATGCCTCCTCACTATACTTCCTCTAATCCTAAGTGTTACTCTCTCTGACCAAGACCAACGCACTTGGATAAACCTAGCCAGGGAAGGAGCATACATAGGTTTTAGTTCCTGAATCCCACCTTTCAGAATTCAACTCTCAAAAGACATGGCAAAGAAAGGTTTCTAGATGGAAGGATGGTCAGATTATTTGATTTTTACCGGGAAAGGGGATTTCTTTTCCTTCACCTCTGTAACACACAGAGTGCATTTTTTGGTGTTAAAGAAGCAAAAAAGGGGGGGGGGTAGGAAGGAACGGAGGGAAGGAGGAGAATGAGGGAAGAAGAAGGAAGAAAGAGAACAAGCAAGCACACTTTATTTAATCTCCAGCACAGAAACAGTGTCCGCAGTCCTGAGAAACATGGTTTTTCATCTGCCTGTTGCTTGGCACAGTTTCACTGCCTAGAAGCCTGCAGAAATATTGGAAGTCAAGATCCAATATAATAATTGGCTTACAGATTTGAAGAAGGATGGACAGACTTTCCCATTTCCAAGATACATTAGCCCAGCTCCCCCTCTAATAGACGGGACTGGCTCTACGTGTAAGCCATTTTCTAATCAAATTGGCACACCGCTCACGCTCTGACGGGGTGTAAATGGGCAGCTGCGGAATCTCTCTGCCTGGCCTAGGGCTGCGGGGGGGAGGGGCAGGGTGGAATTTCTCTCGCTGATGATTGATCATCCTAAGTCCTTCCTTCAATCACAAGAAGGAGCCAACCACCTTGAAAAAAAATTCAACCAAACCTTAAAGTGACTTCTACTTGCGGAAGTCTCCCAGAAGGTGTTCATATACCCCTGTGCTTCTTTGAAAGTGTGCACCAGCTGTGAATTAGCCTCAGCCTTGACATACCTAGAAAATGTAATAGGAACGTGGAACCCAGTGATGACCGTACAGGAAACTTAGAAGATCCAGAGGTCTGCGATCAGCACACAGGGCGGCATGGCAGAAGACTCGTAAGAGAAGGTGCTAGCCTCAGTCGGATCTGAGTGTGGACCCCAGCTCTGCCCCGTAGCTACAAGCCATGCCCCTGGTTCCTCATTTACAAGTGTAAATCACATCAGTGTGCAAGCCCAGTCCTCCTCACAGGGTTGCTAATAATGCTAACGTAAAACAGGAAAATCGAAAAACAAATCTGATCAGAAAGAACCACAAAGGGATTGGCGGTCTTTGGGGGCCGATAGAAGAAAGTTGGTCTCTCACATAGGAACAAAAAGCAAAAACAAAACAACTGGAACACCCCCATTGGTTCACTGCTCCCTGTCAGAAGACCTCATCTTCAATCGGAATGGGATAAACTTTGGTAGGGGTGATGGCAGGTTTGCTGAAACAGTCTTAGGATGATGTCAGCTCTAAATGAACCTAAATATTTTACCTAGACTAATATCCTAAAACGAAAGCATCACTCGGGTACGGATCACTAAATAGCACCGAGAATGTGTGGTGAAGTGTAGAGGGGTATGAGATCGGAAACAGGAAACTATCAGATATCCTCGCAATTTTGACAACAGATGGAAGGAAACTGGAGAGTCCTGGAAAGTGTAGACTGGTGACTTCTCGTAAGTCTACAGCTCGCATCTGGGGAGGCTTGTCAGAAGCTTGGTTTGTGAGTTTATTAAAGAAGAAAGCGTGTCAGGAGACTCATGTATCAGTTTGTTTAGGATCACCTAGACCCAGCACATGTCCTTTCTTCTCACCGGTTGTGGTCAGTTTGCAGAGTGGAATGGACGTACCACGTGTGAATTTCAGCAAGACCGTTAACTAGGACACCGTGTTGGACACAGATGGGATTCCTCCCCGAGGCAGGGTGGAGGACAATGGGATGGATATTCAGAAAATTAGGCAGAGAATAAATTACTGACAGATTGATTTCACAGAGTCATGACAAGAGTCATGCCTGGTGGTTTGGGTTTGAATGACCCCCCCACCCCCAGCTTTGTCTCAGTTCTGCCCATGTGGCATTGTTTCCAAATGTCTGCATGGAGACAGAGAGGGGTGCCTTTTGGTTGCAGGAGTGTTCTGGTGAGAAGCTCCTCTGTGCATTGAGGGTGTGACTTTTCCCACCTCTCTTACAGATGAAAAAAATGAGGCAGAGGAAGTGTATTCATTTCCTGGGGCTACCATAGGGAACAACCACACCCTGGGGGTCTTCAAACAATAGAAATTTGTTCTCTTGCAGCCTGGAAGCCAGAAGGCTGAAAACAAGGCGTTGGCAGGGCCAGCTCCTTCTGAAGGTTCCAGGGGAAGGTCTTCCCTGTGTCTTCCAGTTTCTGGTCATTCCTGGTGTTCCTTGACTTGTGGTCACATCTCTCCATTTTCACCCTTTTTTGTCATATGACTTCTTCTCAGTGTGTGGTTGTGTGCATCCTTTTTCCCTCTCTTATGTGGGGGCTGTCACGGATCAAGGACCCACCTTAATTCATGACCATCTCATTTCTATCCCTACCTTCCTTACATCCGCCAGGACCCTGTTTCAAATAAGGTCACATTCTGAGGTTCCAGGTGGACATGAATTTGTGGGCGACACTCTTCAACCCACTGCAGGAATTTATAGGGTGTATTCATGGTCCAGCTCTTAACTGGCAGATCAGAACCGAATTCACCTCTCTCTGCCTCATTTCCCTCCTTTATCTTAGAGGAAGTGACCTGGAAAGAGAAAGGACTCAAATCCATGTCATTTGAGGCAAAGTTGAGGAAATGTGGGTATTTATCCTAAAAAGATGATACTTGAGAAAGGAGATTATGGACGTGCGGCAGAGCGGTGGCCCAGAAAGGGAACGTGTTTGGTCTCGTTTGGGCTGGGAGAAGCCTCACTAGGTCTATGGGCTGTTCCAGAGCCAGAGCCAGGATGGCATGTAGGTGGCAGAGTGACGAGAAAGCGGATGACCAGTGGCCGTATTGTAAGATCCGGAAAATGGGCCCGCAGCCTCGTTGCCTGGCTCAGATCCCAGCTCTGCCGTTCTCTTTCTGTGTTGGCTTAGAACGGGGAGCTTGACTTCTCTGAGCCACAAACGAGGGAGGAAAGCACCATCAGCCTCATCCACTGTGATAAAATGCATGGAAAGCCCTTAGTTCAGCGCACCTCACAAAGCCAGTCCTTAATGAATGCCCATTATCGTGAGACCTTAAGTACTCCACTTTTCTGTGCTGGCAAAAGGCATCCCACGTGTCACCCGCTGCCCAAAGAAGGCAGGCAGCTTGCTTCCCGCCTGGCCGCGGTGGTCCCAGTTTGCCTGCCTGGTGCCCCCGGAACCTTAACTCCTCACCCGTGGTAACCTGGACTTCATCTCCTCCTCATTAGTTTCATTACAGAGGCTTTTCCCCTCTTCGAGCAGCACTGCCAGTGGCTGTGAAGGAAGGTTTCAGCCAAGTTGACTGGACGGACTTCCTCATTATTTAAGGCACTCATGACTGAGGCTAGCGTGGCTGCTCAGCTGAGCTCAGTCCCGCGAAGGAAGGAAACCGGCTCTCCTTTGCTTCTGTCCTCTGTGGCTGCCAGCAAGTTCTGGGTGGCTACCATGTCTCCTCCTGTTCTCCTTTAAGTTGGATGGGTTCATTTTTTTTTTTTTTTTAATTTTTATTTTTTTAAGGAAAGATTCAACCTCCGGTCATGAGCAGATTGCAAATTGGCCAGCTCCTGGCTGGGAACACCACCCATGCAGAGCTTTTTGATTTAGGTCTGCTAGAGGAGCATTACTTCTCCCCGGCCCAAGCTCTCTGATAATGCCCTGCTGGAATTAGACCTGGTATTCCTGAATGATCACAATGAGCGACTTGTTCATTGCTAAACAGGGTTCTCCTTGAATTTCACCCGCCATTTTGTTGGTGGTGACAGAGTTTCCTTTCACGTTCTCTAAGGAACCCTGGCTTGGGTCCCTGTGAACTGAAAATGCTTTTGATGTCCCCTGAGGCAAGCATAGCCCCTGCACTAAACCTTCTGTCACTTCCAAAGCCCCCAAGTGCTGTGGTCGAAAGCAAGCCCTGCATTTGTGGAAGGAGGCTCTTGGCCAGTGTGAGACCTGCTTCAGCTGGGAAGGTAGTGTGAGCCAGCAAAAATGACACAAAATGGCCAGAATTCAGTTCAACCAAGAGAGCAGAAGCACCTGCTGTGTTCACCAGCTTCAAAGACCCCTGCCCTCTGCCCTCTCCTCTGTCCTCAGGGCTGGGCTGGTTAGGGCAGTGAGCCTGCCCTGGCAGCCTTTGGGTGCCTACCATATGTGAAGACAGAGTTGAGCCACCGGTGGAGAGCACCCACCTCCCCTGACCTCAGTCCCTTTCCTGATTTCATGTGCGTGTGAATCATGTGCATCACCCGGGGTCCTGGACAACGTAGATTCTGATTTAGTGGGTCTGGGCTGGGGCATGAGATAACCTCATTTCTAAGTTGCTGCTAGATGATACCGTGGACAAGACTTTGAGTAGGATACGCAAAGGTCCTGTAGGAGAGTCCAGGGAAAACTGTAATTGGGATCCTGCACTTAGCATTTCCTTCCTCCCCCACGATTGCCCATTCAACTGCGGAGCCGGCCCATTTATCCTAGTTAAAGGGTTCTACTGCTCCCTGTGATTATTCCTCATGATACTGATTACGTTATACACTCAAATTAAATAAAATGCACCCTATTGAATGCACGGCACACAAAAAGAATATTTATTTGAATATTAAGTACAGATAAGACTTCCCCTGGGATTATTTCACAGCGCATTTGCAGAATTTAATTGCAAGGTTTTCCCACTCAGGTTCCTTCAGAACGCTCCTTGTGAAAATATTTTCTTTCTGAAGGTAAAGCTGTGCTCTGTTGGTTTATTATTATTATTATTTTAAATCTGAAGAGCTCTCTGAGCTCAGTCATTACTTCCAGCGTCTAATTAATACTGATGGTGACAAGGCAAACAGCCTGATGACCTAGATTTTCCTTTTAAATTGCCTGCAATTTACATGAATGCCTCCTCATTGTTTCAGAACTTTTGTGAACCGAGTTCTTCCAATAAAGATTCTTTAAGTTGAGGGGTTATAAGTGTTCATTTTTCATGAAGCATATACCTTCCAGCACTCCTTCCATTAAGCTTTCCAGGAAGAGTGTGACTCTGTCTCTCTCTCCCTCTCTCTCCCTCTCTCTCTCTCCCTCTCTCTCTCTCTCTCTCTCACATACACACACATACAGCAACAATAACAACCACCACCCAGGCAACCCTTTCAGACAACTGAACTGGAAAATTACAAAATGAACACTCCTCAAGCTTCTCCAGCTACAGGATTGTTCCCATTTCTTAAATTTTGACATTTTGTAAAGTCACAGCACTCAGGAATGGCAAAGTCCTCTTAAAGCTATGCAAAGATTTCTTTAGAGGCAGATAGCAGCGTAGCTTAGGAAGCCAGCCTCTGGATGTTCACCTGAGCTGCCTTCGACCAGAAAGTCATTTATGCCCCTATTTCCTTGTCTGGAAAATTGGTCCAATGGGACTTCGTTCACTTTGCTATTTTTTTTTTTTTCCTGATAGTACGGTGGTTGTTACATGATTTATTTCTGTTGACATACTCTACGATCTGTGGATGGGAACTTTTAATGTCGTAGCACCAGACTTCCAGAAGCATCAGACGCTTTTCATATCCTTGGTTTTCTGTCACTGTGCTGTTGGTCACCTAGCATGTAAGCGCAGTGCTGGGCAGACCCAGTCCATTGTCAACCTATAAATAAAAAAGAATAAATAACAGCAACAACGACCGATAGACTTTGGATAAAGTTCACTTTCTTACAGTGGAAAGACCCTTCTTCCATGATTCCTGGGTACCCAGGCACTCTCTAATTGCTTCACAGATGTTAACTCATTCAGACCTTGTGATGACCCCTTGGGGAGTATGTGCAGGTCCCAGCGAGGAATTTGTCCAAGCTTCCTCAACTAGTAAGTTGCAAGGTTGGGAGTGGACCCTTGGAAATCTGGCTGTTAGAGTTTGTCCTCTTAACCACTGCATTTAAGATGCCTTTCAGATGTCTCTCAATTAACATGATCAGCATGACTGCCCAGATAAGGCCAGTGGCTTGTGTGTCTCTGCTGAATCTATTTAATTGGGATGCAGATTATAAAATTATCAACTTGTGATAAAATTATCATTAGAGCTTTGCAACATCTAACCAGAAAGGGGGGACAGAAAGAACTCCAGTTAAAATGTCTTAATGCAAAAATGTCTTGAGAACATACATTCATCCCAGGAAAGATGGTGTGTAAGTGAGTAGTATGTACATCACCCACCTGGTTTTCCCCCCCTCTTTCTCACCTCTGGATGTGGAGAAGGGGGCCACAAGAAGTCTGGTGAGATCCCAAGCTCCATAATCAGAGTTCTCTGGCTATAAGTAATGATGGTCCTAGGAGACTGGTTGAGGGAAGCATGCCAAGCCCTTTTAGTTCCTGAGGACATTTTGGTGAGTGTTGTTTGAATTTTCTTGGCCTGAGCAAGAGGTTGGGGAAGGATGGGGGGTGGGGACAATTATAACCCTTGATTATGAAGGAAAGGAATGATGATTACTTCTGTGTCTGAAACAAACAGAAATCATCTTCCTAATAACCACAATTGTTTCCTCCCTCCCTCCTCTGCCTTGGTTCACAAAATACCTTATTAAATCTGGAGAATAAATATGTGCCTGGGGTAATGGTTTATTATTAGAATAAATAATAGGCAATATGTCCCCCCCTCCACCTTGCAAGTAGTTGGATGCAATGGTGTATTATGGTTGTACTTGGAAAAGGGTGTGCATGTGTCCGAGCAGCCGGGCCTCTTTGTGGCCAGGGGGCTGCCCTGTCACTTGGAGGCCTGAAATTAACAACTCAAAGAGACTGCATCCTTTCAGGAAGCAGATGGATGCCTGAGGCTGAAGGGAATCCTTGCCAGGTGCTGCTTGTGGCTGCCACCTCTTGCTAGGTGTTTGTCTATTGAATCTGTCTGCCTGGATGGCTTTGTCTCAGACCTGGGGGCCCTGCTCTGTTGCTAATGGGGTATTTAACAAGTGGGTGCATGGTAGAGGAAGTGTAAAAAGCATTTCTCCCTAAAGAAAACAGCTCTTTAAAACCCGTTATTTGAGGCTCATTCACATTCTGCAGGCATCCTGACCTCTGACTTCATTTTAATCAGATAACCAACACTTGGATCTCCCCAGTGACTTACATCTGGAGCATTGCCTCTCTTGCTAGAATTACCAGTATCATCAAAATGATACAGTTTTACCAGGAACAGCGGGAAGAAGTGCTCACTGTTAAATGTGTAGTGCCTGGCACGTACCATGTCGTAGATCATTTAAGTGCCAGAAACCCTCGGTTATTTTGAAATTAAGGACATGTTTAATAAATTATCCCAAGCATTGTTAACCATCAGTTAGGTAGGTTAGAGCTAACAACAAACCCATTATTCTTCCCCCCCCGCCCCCCCGCCACTAGTGCTTAGCCTTGCCAAGCTCTTATCTCCTGTCCCCTCTCCACTCCAAAGCCAGCTCCTCTACAAGACAACGAGACTTAAGGAGCAAATTTCTAGTCCTCCCCAAGGCTGAAATGAAATCGTTGGGGGAGAGATGAGTGGACTTCCCAGGTTGTTCTCTCAAATGCATTTTCTT
This sequence comes from Mellivora capensis, assembly GCA_004024625.1. NCBI lineage: Eukaryota > Metazoa > Chordata > Mammalia > Carnivora > Mustelidae > Mellivora > Mellivora capensis. Next base: position 69,777 of record PISX010004861.1, on the reverse strand, counting down.
CAATTTATACAACATGAGCCAGAATCGAGTTAATTAATCATGGCTGACTTGACTCATTGTTGTGACTTTTTGTTTTCATTTTTTTTTCAATTGATTATTCCTGGCTTCCTTTCCTGAAGCCTAAGCAATTACTCCTTTCACACACTTTTTTTCTCCCTTCTACCGAAAAAAACCAAAACCAAAAAAACACCCACCCAAAATCCCCCAAACAAATGAAGAAACCCAACCACTACAAGTGATGGGCTCTGTACTTTCATATCTGACATAAATGGGACTGTCTGCCTCGAATCAGAGGACGCACTTTGTTGTAGGATACGGTTGGAAAGAGCAGCGAGCTTTATTACAACAGTGCAATGGACTACATTATATTCAAGGATTTGAGGTCTTCCTAAACTCAGATCCCTAATAAACATTTCATGTAAGAACCCAGAATTAGAGTAGGCAGACCAAACTTTCTTTTTATTTTTTATCTTTTACTTTTCCACTGAGGAGAATGCAAACTCAACTATAATTTATTCCTGAAAAATTGGAGTTGAGCTTTTCCTAGGATGGTCACCTCGGTTTACCCTTCTGGTGTCTTGGAGAGTTATTGACAGCTACCATTAATTGAGTACCTCCTATGTGGGTAGGTACTGGGCTAGGCCTGGTCTTGATGCCCTATATCCAACTCCTCACTTAACCATTACAATAACCATAAAAATCAGATTTTAAAAATTATATTATTAGGGCGCTATTCATTTAAATGTACAAAAGCACTGAGCATTCATTGCAAGAAGCTGAAATAATAGAACCCATGATTATGAGAAATAGCCTTTCTACTTCTTTATCCCCATTATTATTCTCATTCCCAGGGCATAATTTTTGTGTTTTTGTTTGTAGTTTGGTGCTTATCATTCCAGATATCATTTTGCCCATGTATAATGGGGAGATATATATATATATATATATATATATATATATATATATACACACACACACACATATGTACATATACACTCACACAGAGCTTTTTAAAAATTGGGTATTTTTAAAATTGGTTCAACTTGCTTTGTTTTATTCATTCTTTCATGGACACCATTTCATATCTGTAAATTTCTAGTGAATCCGTTAGTATTCCATTGTATAGATCAAGGGTTGGCAAATTATGGCCACAAGCCAAATGCAGCCCACATTTTTCTGAAAATAAAGTTTTACTGAGACACAGCTGAAGCCATTCGTTGACACATGGATTTTGCTGTTCTCTCACCACAAGGGCAGGACTGAGTAAATGTAGCAGACTCTATGGCCCTCAGAGCCAAAATTATTTACCATTTGACTCTTATAGAAGAAGGTTTCCCCACCCCTGTTAGAGGTGAACCACAATTTACTGAGCCATTTTGGTATTGATGGACGCTCATATTCTCCACGGTCCAGGTCTGTGTTTTGAGAAGCCATGTCCTCCCCTCCCCATTCTTCCCTCCATTCTGTGCTCCTAGCAGAGGAATCTCTGAGAGGAAGGAAATGCACATTCTGTGTTGTGACAGCTGCCACCTGCTCCCCAGCAGGTGTATACCAAGTCATGCTCTAATCCATGTGCCTGACAAGGGCCCATTTACCCAGCCATCTCAAAAGGATAATATCAAACCTTTAAAAATTTCAGGGCAGCTATTGCCTATATATATTCATATATGTGTATACATATATACACTTTCTTTTTTTTTTTTAAAAAAAAGACTCTGAGACTCAGAAAGTGTCATTATTCAGCCAAATTCCCATAGTCTAGAGGGAGCAAAGTCAGGATTTAAACCCAAGTCACTGGCCTAATGGTCCTTCTGAAAACTCCTGGCCCTCCCACTAATTCTTACAGCAATTTCTAGTATTTGTTGAATTATTTAAATGTGACAGGTGATTTACTTAGTACTTTACCTGGATATCTTATTTTGTGCTCATAAGAAAATTAGACACCAGGTAGACATGTTATTCCCATTATACAGATGGGGAAATTGAGACTAGGGAGATGATATAATATGGCTAATATTATGTAGACGATCTGCCATGGTTGGACTGAAACTGTCTGATTCCTGAGCCTCCAGTCTCCACTGGGGAAGAAACTCAACCTGCAAAAGGATCCAGTGGACTGTCGTCAAAGAAATCTGATTTGGTGGAAAGTACCCCAGTCTACACTCATTCAGCCACAAGGAGCAAGGTGTGCAGATCTGTGCATTTATGGAGCCCAGTAACATAGTCATTTTACGTTCTATTGAAGACAACCACAGGTATATATAAACAGTATCATGTCAGGCAGAGCAGCAGAAGACCACTTGCTAAGGACAAATGGGGCACAGACTGGGGGTGGGTTAAAAATGTGGGATTCTTTGGTTTGGGTTGATTTCCTTGATACTGGGAGCTCTGCACTGCAGTGATTCAAAGAGGGGCTTGAGTCAAGCCATCTGGATGGCAGTTCCCTCCCTAACACTTCCTAGCTTTGTAACTTCTGAATGTCCCTCCACCTGTTTGTGCCTCAGTTTCCCTATGTGGAAAATGGAGCTAAGGATACTATCTACTCATGATGTGGTGAGCATTAACCAAGATCTTCCTAAAAAGCATATAGCACCTTTTTTGGCATGTCATGAACATTAATGTGAAATTTATTTTACTAAAAAATAATTAAAATCATTATTTTCCTGTTAGCACAGTTAATATGAGCAAAATGTAAAGGTTGTATGATGATAATGTACCTCCCTAACCCCCATGCCCCAGTCCAGTGTTCTCCCTTACTTTGTCCTGCCTTCAGCTGTGCTCTTTGTAATATCCTCTTCCCCAATCCTTGGGTAGGTCTGCCCACCCAACTCATATTCATCCAGTGAGGGTCAGATCAAGGACTTTATCTCTGGAAATACCTGACTGATGCCTCACTCAGCTCTTTTTCCCACACAGAAGACTGGGTTGGTGCCTCTCATTTGGGTGCCTGTGGGATCCCCCACACTATAATTTCCACTTTATTCATCTCTTCCCCTGTGTTTGGATTTTTTTTTTTTTTTTTTTTTTTAGGAAATTCACCACATCATTGATATCTGGATCCCCTCCCATTACACAGTGCTTGTCAGATAGTAGGAACTCAGAGTACACCTGTGAAATATATACAGTAATCCTGAAATGCATTAAGGAAAAGGCAAACTGTAGAATTCACTCTAGGGAATTTGAAGCATGTTTTCATAGGGAATATCATCTTATTTCAGAAGAATTTTAATGACTATGAAAATGGAGAATTGGAGAAATGTATGTAGGTACCAGCTGATTTGATGTATTGAGTTCTGTGTTGCTAGACTTCTTCGGTGCTTTTCTTCTGAATAATTCACAATTGCCCTGAAATTTGGAATTTCTACCATAATATTATGTCAATCAATCTATACATCTATTTATCTATTAATTTATTGTGTCTTATTTGTTTTGACTTGTACTTTTCCCAGTTTAACTTTTTGTTTTGTTTTTGAGTAGTGGTCCAATTTACCTTAATCTCTCCTCACTTTCCTCTTTTGCTTGACTCTTCCGCCATATTGAATTACTTGTACTTCATAATCCCACTGGGATTTCCACACACTCTCTTCTCTCCTTGAAAGGATTTTGTTTATTAATTCGTTCTTTCTCTGGATCTGTTTTCTAAAAAAACAATGATGACAAAAATAGCGCATTTTTTCAACTCTCTGAAATAAGGTTGTTGCACATCTTATATTTCATTGTAGCTAATGTTCCCTGTATTGTAATTATTATTTTTATTGCTTTCCCCCCTTAGTAAGCTCCAGGAGACTTTTGTTTTTGCTGTTGCGCTTCTAGTACCTAGAACAGTGTCTGATATGCAGAATATACAGTGTCTGTATGCACTTATTGTTGGATACATGGAGGAATGGATGAAAAGACAAACAAATGAATGGATTCCAAAGACCATCCTGGTCTCCAGAAGAAGAGAGCAGAGTAAGACTCAGTCCTTTCCCCTGTAGATCCAGTCTGATGTGTGGGAGGGGAAATCAAACTAATAATAGGATCAAGATAAAGAGGGAAGAACTGATAAGAGAGAGCTCAAAGTCAGTAGAAGATGAAAAAGGCTGAGTCTGAGAAAGATCCTTTGGCCATGTTGGCTCAGTGAAGATAGGAGATGGGAGAAGGTGAATCCCTGCTATTAAACATCCCGTTCAACCAGGAGAGCAAAGGGTCTCGTGCTGAAGTTTATTGCTTCAGTTTCTAACCTTTCATAAGTGCTTACTTGGCAGCCCTATCAAGAGTGGTATTTGGTTCTCTGGAAGCATCTTAAAGGAGCAGCACCAGACCTCCCACTTTCCCTTTTTTCATTTAGGCTATAAAATATATTGGTTCTGTGCATTACTGCCATGAGAGGGGGGAAAAATACTGCATGTTAGTTTCCAAATGAAATGACATTTAGTGAAGTGTACATTTAAGATATTTTTCAAGGTTGGCTTTTAAAGAGTGGAGGGGTCTTTCTTCATAACAGATGATAGGAATTTACAGGTGCCTCTTGTTCTCTAGCCCTCTCTCATCATGGTTATGGGAAAAATATTTAAGAGGTCTAGCAATAACCAGGGAGCCTTCAGAGCGTCATTACCCCCTGCTCCGAGTGTTGTGTGATGAGCACAGTCTCGTGCTGTGATGGGACTCCGCCATCACGCCCAGCTGGCCAAGTTCGCTCTGTCACTTGCTGAAGAAGGGGCGGTGAGCAGCCCCGTTACTCAGAAGATGCTGGTGTTACAGAGTTGACTTCCAACCGAAGAGTAAATGGCAAAAGTAGGCTCCATTAGGCGGTAGAATGTGGTAGTGAGGACATCCAATTCACAGAATATTTATGGGATCAGATAGGAACATGTCCCCAAAAGGAGAAGCAGGCTATTGTTACTAGAATATCGGCAAAACAGGGATACCTGGGTGGCTCAGAAAGTTAAGCGTCTGCCTTCAGCTCAGGTCATGATCGCAGGGTCTTGGGATTGAGTCCTGCATCAGGCTCCTTGCTCAGCAGGATCCCTGCTTCTCCCTCTGCCTGCCGCTCCCCTGCTTGTGCTCACTCTCCCTCTCTGACAAATAAACAAATAACATCTTTGAAAAAAAGAATACTGGCAAAACAATATGGGATGTGCCATGCAGGAAAAATTAAAAAACAAAAAAAAACCACAAATAAAAAGTCCACTGTACAAATGACTCATATGCCCTTTTTTATTATATCCAATCTCATTTTCCTTGATCAGCTTTATTCGCAGGACAACATTGCTATTTTCATGGCTACTGGTGAATTTTGCTTTTGATATGCTCTGTAATAGGAACATTATAATGTGGCATCACTCCACATTGTTTAGGTCAGTAGGCTCCTTGTTTTTTTATTTATTTTTTATTTAGTTTATTTATTTTTTTTAGATTTTATTTATTTATTTGATAGAGACCACAAGTATGCAGAGAGGCAGGCAGAGAGGGAGGAAGCAGGCTCCCTGCTGAGCAGAGAGCCCGATGCAGGGGCTCGATCCCAGGGTCCTGGGATTGTGACCAGAGCAGAAGGCAGAGGCTTTAAGCCACTGAGCCACCCAGGCACCCCTCCTTGTTTTTTTAAATGTCATTGTGCTTCTGTGTATCTGACAAACCCTCCCAGGTTTGAAGACACATGTTAAAAATATTGATTGCGTTACTCGATAAAGCAATTTATTTAATTAAAATGAAAGCTGTCACTATTACAATAACAATATCTGTAAAAGACACATATTTCGCAAGTCACTGAACTAAAATATTTTCCGATTATAAATGTCCTGCATGACACCGAGGACATTTTGAAAACCGCAGCAAAGCATTAAGAAAATAATATTGTCGGGGCGTCTGGGTGGCTCAGTGGGTTAAAGCCTCTGCCTTCGGCTCAGGTCATGATCCCAGGGTCCTGGGATCGAGCCCCGCATCGGGCTCTCTGCTCAGCGGGGAGCCTGCTTCCTCCTCTCTCTCCCTGCCTGCCTCTCTTGCCTACTTGTAATCTCTGTCTGTCAAATAAATAAACAAAATCTTAAAAAAAAAAAAAAAGAAAATAATATTGTCATCACTTTTTAATTGAACGTAGATTTAGTTTTAGATTGAGATACGTGGCCTGCTCAAGGTAACTTTTAGATAAATGGGGTGAGTTTTAGGTTGGGACATTTTGTTTTGTTCTGTTTCTGTGTACAGATATCCAGCTTCGTTTGATTTTAGGTATATCATGTTTTGTTGTGGTGGTAGTTTTTGTTTGTTTGTTTTTAAAGATTTTATTTAGTTATTTGACAGACAGAGATCACTAGTAGGTGGAGAGGCAGGCAGAGAGAGAGGAGGAAGCAGGCTCCCTGCAGAGCAGAAAGCCCGATGCGGGGCTCGATCCCAGGACCCTGGGATCATGACCTGAGCCAAAGGCAGAGGCTTTAACCCACTGAGCCACCCAGGCACCCCCTGGTTGGTTCTTTTTTTTTTTTAAGTGGTTCCTCTAAGGATTACAGTACACACATTCTTCACTTCTCTAAGTCTACATGGAGTCGATATTTTACCATTTCAGCTGGAATGTAGAAACCTCATTGACATATGTGCCCCTTTCCTCTCTTCGCGTTGGGTTTATGTCAGGTGCATTGCAAACCTTGTGAGGCAATGTTGTCATTTTCTGCTTTCAGCCATTACACGTGTTTGAGAGAACTCAAGAAGAGTAGAGGAGTCTGTTACATTTATACTCACCCATATGTTTACGTTTCCTTGGCTCTTCCTCTCTTCTTGATAGTCCACATTTTCTTCTAGTATTAAATTCCCTCTGTCTGGAGAACTTCCTGTAGCAATTCTATGAGAATGGGTCTGTTGGCAATGATTTTTTTTTTAGCTTCTTGAGTATCTCACCTTCATTTCTTTTTCTTCCTTTTTTAAAAAAGATTTTATTTATTTATTTATTTGACACAGACAGAGATCACAAGTAGGCAGAGCAGCAGGCAGGGTGGGGAGGAAGCAGGCTCCCAGCTGAGCAGAGAGCCCGATGCGGGGCTCAATCCCAAGACCCTGGGACCATGACCTGAGCTGAAGGCAGAGGCTTTAACCCACTGAGCCACCCAAGCATTCCTCACCTTCATTTCTAATGGCTGTTTTTAATGGAATTACAACTCTGGATTGACACTTCTTTCAATGCTTAAAAAAACCATGTGCCACCTTCTTCTGGTCTTCCTGGTTTTTGTTTGTTCAGATGAGAAATCATAGTTATTTGAATGGTTCCTCTCTCACAAGTAATGTATCATTAGTCTCTGACTGTATTCAAAGTGTGCTTTTGTTTTATTATTTTCTTTGTTTTGTTTTTTGGTTTTTAGATGTTTGATTATATCTAGGTGTGAATTTCTTTGGGTTTATCTCTTTAGGGTTTGCTGAGCTTAAATTTATAGGATTATGTCGTTTGCCAAACATGGGGAATTTTTAGCCATTATTTCTTCTAACAGTTTTTCTGCAGTGAACTCTGTCTTTATTCCAGAATTCTAGTGACATGAGTGTTATATGTTTTGGTATTATGCTACAGGTCCCTGGATTTACTTTTCTCTCTCCGTTGTTTAGATTAGGTACTTTTTATTCTTATGTATTCAAGTTCATTGTGTTTTTTCTGCTCTCTCCATTCTACATTTGAACTCATTCCCTGAGTTTTATTATTATCAGTATTATTTTTTCATTTAGGCTATTGTTTTTACAGTGCTAATATTTCCATTTGGTTCTTCTTTGTAGCTTCAGTTCCTTTGCCAACACGGTCTTTTTTTGTTTGTTTGTTTGTTGTTTTTCATTTGCTTTACTGTGTTTTCCCTTACTTGTTGGACCATTTCTAGAATAGCTGCTTAAAATCTTTATTTGACCATTTCAACATCTGTGTCATCCCCATGTCGGTGTCTGTGACTGTCTTTGCCTGCGTGAGTTTAGGTTTTCCGGTTTCTTTGTATGCCTAGGAATTCTGGTTGTATCCTAGGTAGACTGAATATTCATGTTAGGATACATCGGGTCTTATTATAACTGTGGAATTTGGTGATATTTTTATGTTAGCAGGCAGTCGATCCAGTTAGATTCAGGGTGGAAGTTCTTACCTTCCTTCTGTGGATTTTGTTTCCAGTATCATTTCTGCTGTCAAAGACTTTCTGTAATAGTTGGATCTGTCCCACATGTGTGCATCCCAGCGGCCAGTCTGGCTACCCGAGCAATGGTCTGCCTAGTTCAGTTCACAAAGTCTGTGGTAACTGTTGGGGTCATACGCAGATACGTGTAACTCGAGTGAGTGTCGAGTTCATAAAAGCAATACATGGTATCATTTCCCCAAACTCTTTCCTTCCTTCCAAACTCTTCCTAGGATCCTTAAAGTTTTGTGTTTTTGTTTTTTTTTTAATTTCCTAGGGCTTCCCTTTCTTGTTCTCTAGCCAGAGAGCTGGTGCTTTTTTACCCTGTTCTTTTGCTCCTACAACGAAGCCTGCCTTTGTGGCCAAGTGGAAGAGAACAGAGAGAACAGGCGGTGGGGATTTGCTACCTACTGGGACCAGAGCATCTCACATCACAAAGAAGCTTTGTCTCCTCCAGATGTTGGGCATCTCTCTCTATCTGTATTTTGATGCTTAATGCTGGGTTCAAAGCCACCTTGAATCCATGCCAAGGGATGGGGGCAGAACCCACCACGTGTCTAGTGGTACTTTGAATTCTCTCTTCTTGCCCACCCCACCTGCTTACCTTGCAGAGACTGCAAATGGTCGTTCTATGCATTCCTGTGCATTCCATGCACACTTAACGTCTGCACTGAGTGGAGGGAGACCGGGTGAAGTGGGCTTCTTCCATCCTACCTAGAACCAGAACCTCCTCACCTGCTTCATTTACTATACTGTGGGAACATACACATAAAATAAAATTTACCATCAATTTAGGGACATTAAATACATCCACAATATTGTGCAGCCATCACTCTCTAGTGTGAGAACTTTTTCATCTCCCCAAATGGAAACTACAAACCCCTGAAGCTGTCCCTCCTCACGGCCTCTTCCCCAAATCCCCTGGCCACTACCAATATGCTTTCTGTCTTTGTAGATTTACACCTCTTCATTTTTTAACAGTTTCTGGAGATAAAGTTTGCATACTATTAAGTCACTTATTTCAAGTGTATAAACCACTGTGTGTCTGTGTTTTGTATATTTATAGAATTGTACCCATTTTCTTTTTAATATTTTGGAATATTTCCTCCCAGTTGTTTCTTCTTTTTTTTTTTTCTGTTATCTTTCTTCTTTTTAGTGATCTCTTTTACTGAGCTTTTTTTAAACAAAAGAGGAATTATAATATGTGTGCACCTTTCTACCTTCTTTTCTCAAAAACTACATATTGCCTTTTGAGCATTTCCCATTTCTTGTTTTCAAAACTGTGGTTCCAAATGCTGCACGTTGTGCCATCATACAAATGTACTAGAATTTATTTTGTATTTTCCCATTATTGCACATTTTAATATTTACATTTTTTCTTTCATACATAATGCTGTAATTAATTGACATATAAATAAATATGTTTGTATCTCTTCTTATTTTCTTAGGTGCTACTCTCAGAGGTGATGTTTCTGGGTTAAAGGGCATTGGCAAAACACCGATTTATAGATTTTGGGGTTCTGGCATATCCAAAATAAAGATTCTTGTTTTTGTTTTTGTTTTGGAGAAAGTACAAAGAAGCTTTCAATACAAAATACATAAAATATACATCAAAAGTCAGTTCCTAAATTTTTTATCCTTTAGTAAAAGTTTCAAAAACTTGCAATATACTGTCAGATATAAGGAGTCAGGGGTTGCTGCATTGGTTAAAAAAAAAAAAAATTCGAGAAATACACAGAATCCAGTGTGAAAGCAGACCCAGATTTTACTCCAGCTCACTATCTGAGCTGAACGTAGAGTGAGCCAGTCCCCACAAAGGTAGAGTGGCCGTATGTCACGGTCTGCCTTGTCACTCCCACTTCACGTCGGCTCTCCCTAACATCATCACTGATGCCACCCCACCCTCTCCTCCAACTCACATCCATTTCTCCTGTTTGGATATTACATTAGTGGTCACTCTCAAGAAACATCCTTGATTTTAAGAAGTTCATTTTGGTAAGGGGAGGGTCATCGAGGCATGGTGTATGTAACATGAATCTCTTTTTTGAGCTTACGGTAGATATCACAAATTCATCAGAATTTCTTTGACATAAGCATGTCCTCGGAATTCTCCCCAGCACAGTTATATGGGGACTTAACTATGGTATGATCAGAACGGGACCATAAAATGGAGCCCATTCGCCAAGGTACATAGGTGACATGATTGAACCTTGACATGGGACAACATGTCGTGTGATGGCCAGTGCCTAGCCCCAACCGTTTTGAGTGGGCCTTCAGTGAAGAGCGCCAGCACCCTTAGGGCAAGAGGGACCATAACACGGAGGGAAACCATCATCCCCGGGCAGATTTTGCCTCCCATGCCCTCTACGGGATCTCTCTCCTCATTCTTCTTCAGGACTCTGGCTCATCCTAGCTGTATTTCTGGATCACACGATTGAAAATCCAAGAGAAGCTCTGACTGTGTAGACCTAAAGGAAAAAAATTAAATACGTAATTAATTAATTCTGGGTCTGCTTTGAGCCGAGTGATTAGAAGCAACTTTCCATTTTCTTTCATGTTGTTTTTGTGCAGAACCTGCTGATTCCGCCCCCCCCCTCTTTTTCTTTCCTTTGTAGGTTTCAAGACAACAGATGAATTGTGAAAGAGAGCAGCTAAGGGTAGGTGCATTTTCTAGTAAAATACTTCCTGGTTCTCGTTTCTGTATGATAAGCAAAAATTTCCTTGTCTCTCCCAAGACACAGGGTTCTAAATAGCGGGCTTCATTTTAAGACTGGTAGAGTTGAAAATATTTATCCCAGCTAATTTAGTATTGATTGAGCTGGTAAATACAGTATATCTTCTTTTGAAGTGCCATTATAGTAGGTATGGATTTTTTGATTTAGATTCAGCAATAAATACTTCTCTTCTGGAATTTGTTTGACATCATTGTACTCTTTTTATGTACAACATGAGGTCTGAGTAATAACAAAGGTCAAAAGGATGTCTTGCTGCCTTCTTAATGTGAATACCAGGCTGTTTGCTGAGTGGCTAAAATGCTCTCTTGCTGTTAACCGGGATGGGTGAGCCACGGATATGTCAAGGGCATTTTCTAGGAGAATTCGAGTCCTCCATAGATCTTTTAGTTTTGGTGACATTTGTGTATGTAGAAGAAAGAGACAGAATTTTAAACCTCATATGCTATTTACCTTCTTAAAAATGAAGCTCTCTCAGTGCTCACGAGTTAGGGATAATAGTGTTCCCCGGATGAGGGGAGGGTGGTTTGCTTATAAAGACAGACGGCTGGTTGAAATTGTTCTCCTCGTGGTATCATGGTTGATATACTTCTTGGCGTGGATATGGTATTTTAAGAAACATCAGGATTTTCTCCACCCCCCCCCATTGTTGTTGGTTTTTTTTTTTAATGCACTTCTGTTTTGGATGGATGACTTTGAAATCCTAATTAGCCCAGTTTTAATGTCGCTGATGGAAGCTGGCAATTTTTACTGGACAGTGTGCCTTATCATCGTGTTTCCATATTACAAAAACTGGAGGAATCCACTGCTTTTAAAAGCATCACAGTGAGCTCTGGGGTTGAGGGACCATTGTGCTCGAAGGGATCTAATGCACTGGAATAATTTATTAAACCAGTCTAATGTCATTTATACACAGCCTTGTAACTTTTCAGAGCATTTACTTAATGCCGGTCTCAAGATGACAATGATTTGTAGAGTTCTTTCCATTTTACAATTGCTGTTGGCATCAGGTTTGTTAAATCCTTGTGTAAAACAGAGTCTGGTTGCATGGAACTGAGGAAGTGAGTTGTGGATGTCTTCTTTTATGCATATTTATTTTATGTGGTCTCCCAGCATGGCCCTCTCTGTTAACCTCTCATCTATACCCACTTCATTCCTAAGTACCTGTGCCTACATTAGCTGTGACTCCTTCGTGAAATAGCCTTCAAGATGTTTTAAGCTTTCCCGAGCTCTCTTATTGCTTTTCCCTGCAGTCTGAATTACTGGTTCATCCTGGTAAATAATGTATTGCAACTTCAGATTTCTCTTCCTGTTTGGATGAGGACGATGGCCAGAACTAGGTCAGAGCTAGATAAAGAGGAATGCAAGCTTTTGTCTCCAGGATCCCTGATAAATTCCTCAGAATTAAGATAATCCTGAAATCTCTATTGCAAATGAGACTCGCCTGTCAAATGCAGGACTCCCGAGGTAATGGAGTGCTTGTGCGCAGATTGAGGGGGTTGTTATTTTGCATTGATGAGGACATTGTCAACAGGGGTGTGGTTTACAAACAAGAATGGTGCCCTCCCCACTCTGTTGAATAAATTCAAGCAGGTTTGATACAATGAGTCATATAGTTCAGTCCCCGTGTGGCTCCAATAGCCCCATATAAAATTATCTCTAATACCATGAATTGGTGCTTTGTTTGCCATTGCTATTACAGTTTTTGTTTTTATATCTTAAACTAATTTATGTTTTGAATCAATAGAAAACACATTTAAATTGATGGAACGCACATTTCTGTGGTTTAAAATTTAAATGATACCAAAGGGAATGCAGCGATGACTTCCTTTCTGGTTTGAATCTTAGGCGTATAGTCCCTTCCCGGAAGTCGCCCATTGTTACTGTGCAGTCTGGCCTTCCACATCTGCGGGTATTTACTCCTTGTCTTCCGGTCCTAGCTGTGTACTCAGCCCCTCTACTACCTGAAAAGAGAACTTTCTTGATTAAGGTGATGGCATTATTTTGGGGGACGGGGGTGGGGGGGGGGTCCCTGGAAGAAATGTGGTTCTGATTTGAAATGCTAATACTTGGTCTTCTCAATGAAATGCAGTTTCTTAATCTCATTTTTTCCTTCTTAGAAAGAGAGCCAGTGGGAGAAAAAAGGTTATCTGTTTAGTTACCATCACCATTTCAGAGTGCCTGCCTGCCAGCTACACTTTCAAAAGTATGTTTTAAACACAGCAATCAAGCTGCGTTTCCAGATTTGCTGTACAAGATGACCAGACCATGGGCATGTGGTCAAGTTCATATTTCTTCATTAGTTCATTCTGTTATGTTGTCAGAATTCAGGGATGCAAGCAGGTGATTGTAAAATGTATCCCTTTTTCTTGGCCTCCTGGAAACAGCAGCTAATGCAGAAAGGTACAGCTGCTCTTTCTGTTTTGTGTGTGTGGGCACTGTGTAGGGACTGGCATGTCCCAGACCTGCTCCTCTACTTCCCTTTCTCTTTCTCACAAATTCTAAATTATTTTCTTTCCAAAATGGACTCCAAGGTACATGTTCTATAAGATATTACAGATCTGAAACAAATTCTCTGATTTAGTTAATTCTTTAATTAATTTTTAAAAGTTGAAGAAAGGCAAACTTTTTTTTTTAGATACCTGCAGGACTTCTCAGAGCCTTTAATGTGCAAAAGTGTAATACAGGGAAGTGGAGATAATATGCAGTATTTTGCAAAATCATCTTATCACAGAACATTTTTGGATGCAGAATACAGTCTGAGAAACACTCCTGAAAATCGTATCAGTTTTTAATTTTTTTGCCCAGCAAGGATGTTGTAGTCTATAAATACAGAAAAGCTATGCATTATTTAAAGTATAAAAACATTTCATCATTTCCCACTGCCAGGGCTGACTCAGTGGACTTCTGGTGTTAGCACAGTTGTTTGGAATCTCTGTGCCTCTCTTGGCCTTTCTCTGCTTCTTCCAAGATGAAGGACAAGCGTCCCTTCCTCCCATGACATTCTCATTGGGAAGTAGGGGAAGAGGAGGTTTTTCCTCATAGCTCTTGCATTCAGTTGGAGGAAAATCATTCCGGGAAGCCTTCTCTGTGGACGTTCCCTTTTACTGCATCGGCCAGTCTCTATGCCAATCACTCCCACTGTCCTGGGATCTCAGTGATTGGCTATAACATCCATGAGGCATCCCAGGGGACAGGCCCATTGTCACCTAATCGAAAACAGAATTTGTGGCTCTCTTTGGTGGAATTACCCAATAGAGTCCTCCACAGAAGGAATTCTCATGGGCCCTGTCTGTCCCTCATGGTGTTGCTTCCTGCCAGCTCCTTTCAGTGCTCCCTTTGGTCCCCCACACACGGAGCCACATCTAAAGCCTCAGGAAGTGCCTGAACTCTGGCCCATGGAATTTCGTAGATGCTTTCTCTGCCGACTTCTCACAGATCACATCTCCCCATTCTACCTCTTCTACCCGGCTAGGCCCTCCCTTTGTATTTTGCCTTATGTTCTTTGGAATGAGCCCAGATGCAGTCTTTATCCATTTCCCCTCAGCATCAGGGTCTGACGGTGCACTCACCCCAGCACGCAGCTCAGCCCCACATGTACTGTCTGTGAGCTTTCTGGTCCCTACTCTTCCTAAGAGAAGAGCCTCTTTCTGGTATTCCTGACCCATAATCTGCCCTTCTCAGAAGGAACTCACGTTCCCAATGAGCAAATTATAGAATAGAAAACCTGTTTATCCCTCCATCCCACATTTTGGCTGAACCTTCCTCTGGGCTTGCATTTCAGATTGTCACTGGGTTCTGCTGGGGAGTTGATCCACTGGTGCTCGCCAAGAGATCTGTGCATTAAGGGCTTCTGACTCCAGGGACTGTGCTTACCACCTTGTCCCTGCATCACTGGTGAATGAAGCCAACAGGTCCGGTAGTGCTAGTGGTGCAGTTACCATAATCCAGCCACCAACATTTACTTTTCTGGCATCTGGAATGACAAATGGAGAGAAAAACAAGGAAGAGAGAAATTATGTGACTTTAGTAGCCCTTTGTTTCCCTCAGTGACCTACGAACTAGAAAGATGGTGTGGTCACAGGGTAAGGGAACAAATGCCCACGTTTGTTAGCATTCACATAAAATATCTGGTTACAAAGAGATCTTTTGTGCTATGAGTATCTGACGTTGGTTTGGAGACTGTTCAACATATTTGGTTAGAACACTACGAACCAGGCAAAGGCTTGTCTCCTACGTGGGTCTGTATCTGTTCACGGACAAAAATCTTTATCAGCAATATGGCAAATGGGTACCATGGGGGTCAGCATGGTACGAGGGGTGGTTAGGGGTGGTCAGGAGCTCTAGGTATATTGACGTAGGTTCATATCTCAGATCTTAATTTGCCCTACTTTTTTAAAGCTTCAGTTTCCCTGTGTGTAAGATAGGGATCCTTTCTCTCCAGATTGTTGATCAGAAGAGATGACTTACATAAAACAGTTCAGAAAAAATGTATGCCTCTTAATGAGCAATATTAGCTATTGTTAATATAGTAGTCTTCCCAATGATTCTCTCATTCCTCGCCTACTAGCAATACCAGGCAGAGAATACAGATGTGCAGAGTATGTCCATTCCCAGTCAAACCCCAACATTAAAAACAAACAAACAAACAAGCAAACAAAACCCTCAAAGGACAGGTTCCACAGAAGAAAAGTGCCTCTCACTTAGCTAAAGCAAATAATAAGGACTGATTCAGGTTAGCCTACGCAGAAAGGGCATACGAACCAGGCCTCCCAAGGAGCTTTGCATCAGAAAGCTGTCAGAACTCGGGCACTCTCTCTCCTCCCTCATCTTGATTTCTGCTGGTGGGCCCGCTCTGGAACTTTCTTTTGAAAAAGGATCTCTCCCTTTTTTAAGCTTATGGCACTTTTCAGCCCCTAAGATTTATGCTGCAGGTTCCTGCAAGTTTAGGGACTGTTAATGCCTCCTGATTATACATTCCTGGAAAAGACATCTGATTGGCCCAGTCTATCTCAGCGGTTCATTCTGGTCCGATCAGAGGTGTCTGGAGAAGCAGGACAAATAAACCTCATTGCCCAGGGCTAGCTACTGAGGAGACCTTAACATCAGGGAGAAAGTCATTGCCAGCTATGTAAATATCCCCAAGGAGGTGTGCTGCACGCTCCAAACCTGGAGATCAGAGGCAGGCAGAGCATCCTGGGAAATCAGTGTGTTACACCCAGGGTCCAGCTCAGCATTTTGCAAAGGGCAAGACACCTACCCTGTGTGTGCTCCTCACGGATTTCAGGTGGTGACCATCTAGTCAGTAAGAAAGGGGGAACTACGTAGAAAGTGATTCCTTTCTCACTTCTCTCTCAGTCCTTTTTATGTCAATGAGAAACTCTCAGTTGCAGCTACACTATCTTTGACAAGTCTCTCCTGGTCCTAAGCCCTGTTTTTAACAGAAAAGGGAGTGTGTGCCTCAGGCTTGGAGCCTGCAGCAACCAAAACATCTATCTAGACTTTATAAACATTGTTTGCAAAATATAGTGGTTAAGAACTAGGGGCCTGGAGCTAGGCCCTGCTGAGATGAAAATCCAGGCTGTAATTTACTACTTGGGCAGGTTACTGAAATTCTCTGTACCTCGAATGCCTCCTCTGGATAATGGAGATAATTGCCTATTTCATAAGTCTTATATCTGTGTATGTGTGTGCCACTGCAAACATAGATTAAAGTCACACATGCAGATGAGGATCTTAGAACATTGTTTCGTGTGGAAGAGGTTCTTAATAATTGTTAGATATCAATAGGTTTATTTTCTTCCCATTAACTCTTATTTATGACTGCTGATATTGGTTTTCCAATTACAGTGGCAACACAAAGTTTCCTTGGCAAACACATCTATTTAGGTTAAAAATGAGCTGCTTGAAAGACAGATATTAACTACATAATGTTACACAATGCCTGCAGTTATGACAAAAATTGTGACGTTGGAATGCAAATGACCGAAGTTTCAGAAACATTGAAATTGCAGTGCCAACCTTGTGAAAGATGGTGTCGAGCAGATCTGCATTATCAATATTTAATTTGCCAGTTAGAAGCAAGCTTCTCATTTCTGCTAGATACAAGAGTGATGTGGACTGCAGAATGCAAATTGCTAATGATCATTTTGGCTTAAACCCATTGCCTTCATTCAGGCATCAGATAATGAAACTTCCCGGCTGCCTTCGAAGTGAGCTATCAGCATCAGAGACGCCTTTCCCCTACCTCCCTGCCCCCACCCCCTCCTAAAGTCCGACCTATCCTTGGTGGCTGCTGAAGCAACAGGGAGCCACCCCCCCACCCCCGCCATGACTTGATGAAACCTCACAGCATTCATGATTTTTAGACTACAAAGCGCCTGCTTCCATTCCGTTACTTATTCAAGAAATATTTTTTGAGCGTGAACCATATGCCAAACACAGTGCTAGGTAGTGGAGATAAACCAAAAATCTATACATGCCTGTGTTCCTGTGCCTTACAGCCTAGCAGAGAAGGTAGGGATTTGTCAGATAACCACGGCAAAATTGCACATGTGAAACTGACAAATGCCTGAAATGAGAGATGTTATATAAAAGCACATGGATAGAAGAAGCTTACCTGATTGACGTCTACTTATCAAACTTCCCAAATTAGCACTTCCTGTCCAGGCCCTTTATAAGACATACTGAGGCATGCCCATGACATCCTGTGAAGTAGCTGTTTTGTACAATCTTACCTTTCTCTCTGCTCATTGAGGTGTCTGCTTGCCAAGAGTCAGTTGTATTTATTCCCAGACCTGCTTCTGCCAGCTGCACTTGTTATTGTAATTACATTATTTAGTGGAATATTGTGTAAACTGATGAAAAATGAGTGCAGTAAGAAAAAGAGCTGTTTCTATGAAAACTAAGTTAATGCTTTGGAAACATTCTGTGAGAGCAAGCCTCAACAATTACTTTGATTAGCTGTGAGAGGACTGTAAAATGTTAGTGGAAAAAGAACCCTCAGAAATCTGGGCAGATTCTGCAGTCAGAATCTTTCCAGCGTGTCTTGAAATGTTTACCTCACTTTAAACAAAACCAGAACTGGGAGTATATATCAGACTTTTCCTATAAAGCAAACTTTTCCTGTAAAGGACCAGATAATGGCTACTTGAGGCTTCATGGGCCATATGGTCTCTATTGCAACAATTTAACATTGAATTATAGCATTAAGGCAGGTACAAACATAATGAATAAGTGAGGCTGTCTTCCAATAAAACTTTATTTATAAGAACAAATGGTGGGCCAGACTTGGCTCCTGGTCCATAATTTGCTGACCCTTCCTGGAGACTATGAAAGGTGGATGAGGATTTCTCTGGGACTGATAATGAGGAATTTCAGTCAACAGAAATCACTCAAAGAAGACACCTCAGATTCACATCAAAGATCAACAGATTGAAGCACATTAATATATTTTACATTAAACAAAATATTGAAGAGACCTTTGTATCACTTTAAAAGTGTTTTCTTGTTTTAATAGGCTTCCAACAAACTACCTATTCCCATCCCAAATGAGATGATTCTAAAGTATGGATAACTGACCCAGGGCTTGAAACATAAAGTAAAGTAGACTTATTTTTATGTGCCAACCCTAATGGCTCAAATCCCCAAATCCCCTCAGTCTAGAATGGAAGAATAAATTTATCCTTTTTCTCAGGATCCCTCAACAAATAATTTCGGGAACTCCCCAGTGAGGGTAACCTTTTCCACATGTACATCCTGGCGCTCGTCCTCTGCACACTGTTGTTCAGCTGCTTCAGAATACTCTCTTTTCCAAACAAATGTCTAGTAACTTGCATGTCTGGATTATTTTGTCTTCAGAACCAGTTCTCTGAAAGCATGAACGTTGTCCTCCATATTAACATCCCAAATACTCAGCTAAAGTCAGACTTCAGTGATGAGCAAAGATTTGCTGAATGCTCAGAGGGTAACAGAAGTCCAGTATGCATGGGGACTTAGAGAGGGGACCCTCAGAGTACTTAGGTCCCCAACATCAGTGGCCCTATCCAGTTTCTTGGAAGTTCCACATGTATGTCCATGTGTGCGCACACACATGAAAAAAACCTAATCAATGCTTTCTTTAACCTTATGTAAGTCATGGTCTTGTTTTAGTGATTTTCTCCCACCAAAGGGAGTTTATCCCAAAGCAGACTCTCTACTTGTAAAAATTGCAGAAACTCAGAGCACTAGAAGAATCTCTAGCAGTAGCTCACCTACTAAATGAAAAATTTATAAATGCTTAAGTTTTTAAAAGGAGCACTGTCTTCACAAGACCTTGCATTCTACACTCTTCCTTACAGATCTCCCATGCTCCCCAGTATTTGCAAGGTCTTTAATTGATAAGCATGAAGGGGAATGGATCAAGAAGTCAGCCAACTAGTGACAGATTTCGATTTCCCCAGCCTCACTGTGAGACATGGGTAAATAAGGAAATTTGTAGGTGGCCACTTCCCTGTGTCTTTGGTGAAAAATCCTGTAATTCACATGCATGTCAAATATCTGCCCTCATTTGAGTCCCCCCAGGCATTTCAGCATGTTCTTTGGGGAAGACTCCAAAGTTATCACATTTAGGACACTTGGTCCAATATTCATTCTCTTTAATTTTAGCCCATTATCCCTAGTTATCATCCCCTTTCCAGGGCAAATCTACCCCATTTCTTGCTTCATCATTAAATCGGTATCAAACAGCTTCAAGCAAACTTGCTAATAATGCTGACATTTCAATTTGTCATAACCGCTCCTCATTCCTATGACTGATGCCTCAGCGAGGGCTTGCCTTGCTCCTCTGCTCTTCTGAGATCTAAATATCATTCCAGGAAAAATAAGATACCCTTGGTAGGGAGGGGGAATGGACCAAGAAGCAGATAAATAAGTCCTCTGTAGTTTCTTCTACTTGGGGGCAGAAGAAGGTAAGTTTGACTAAGACAGCAAGATCTCCCCCAACTTCCCCCCAACTTTGTTCATGGCCTGCGAGAACCAGCATATTGGCCGTGCACACATGCAGGTAAATAGTGCGTACAGTGGGCATGTGCTTGTCTGTCGTCAGAGTCAGCAAACATTCCTACCCCTAGGTAGCCAGTGCTCCATTGTCCTTCTGGGGTTAATTTTCTTTGCTCATCTGTCCAGTTTTGGAGAGATAAGGAATCAAGCCAAGGTCTACAGATATGGCCAATGCAGGCCAATTGGATTCTCTCTCCTATGACTTTGTATGTTCTCTTAGTCCATTTGGGCTGCTCTAACAAAACATCACAGACTGGTAGGCTTAAACAATGGAACTTCCTTCTCACAGTCCTGGAGGCTGGAAGTCCAAGATCAGGGTGCCAGTGCGGTCAGGCAAGGGCCGTCTTCTGGGTCACAGACTCCTGGTTGTGTCCTCACATGGTGGGATGGGTGAGGGGGCTCTGTGAAGTCTCTCTTGTAAGGGCACTAATCCCATTCATGGGGGCTCCACCCTCATGACTTAATCACCACCAAAGGCCCCACTTGTTAATATCATCACAGTGAGTATTAGGGTTTCACTATATAAATGGGGGTAGCAGATGTTAAGTGGAGTGACACACAATAGAGAAACAGATACAGTAGAAAGCTGGAGTTGATTCATTTCAGCGGTGATGTTCTGGTGAGACTGGGGGAGGCAGTAATTCCTCAGGCTGGACCTCTGATCCACACTGACTCCTCTTTTTTTTGTGTAAGCCTGGCTACCCACCCCTCCCTTGGGTTATTTCATAGCCTTTGAGTGATCTCTTTTTCTGCTGATGTTAGTCAGAACCCATTCCTTTTGCCCGTGATCAAAGAACCCTTACCGATACGCTGGGGAAATACACTAAACTTGGGAGAACTGCAGAGCCAAGCGTTTGGTTAATGGCTTGCTAAAAGCCAACTCTAGTATCATTTCCCAGAATACTCCCCTGGCCGCCTTTGTGGGTTGGGTTGGCACCACCATTTTAGTACTGGCAGAGCAAAGCAAAGAAACTATAGGTTTATGCCACACACAGAGCTATATGTTTTACCAACATCTGCTCATTTCCTCGAGTCCTCATGAGCCTGGGAGGCATGGGGAATGAGACTTATGTTTCAGGGTAATCAGAGCCCTTTCCTTCTCTGCACAAGTCAGAAGGTCTGCTTTCAGTTAGTCAGATCCTTACAAACAAAGGAGGGTCAAAATGAGATGATCACACATCACTTAGTTAATGCTTCTCGGAGGAATCTCCAAAGGCCACCTCTAGTCTTTATAGAAGGTACCATCTCTTCAAACCTAGTCAGTAAAACATTTTGATGTCCTAGACTCACCCTAGAGACACTGAATTATCATGGTTTTATGGGTTGAGATGTGTCTCCCAAACTTCACACACTGAAGTCCTAACTCTCAGTATCTCAGAGTGTGACAGTATTTGGAAATAGGGGCTTTAAAGATGTAAGTAAAATAAAATGAGATCTTAAGAGAGGCCATAATCCAGCATGGCTGGTGTTTCTATAAGACGAGGAGATCAGGGGACACCCCCACAAAGGGAAGACCGTATGAAGACAAGGGAAGATGGCTATCTTCAAGTGAAGAGAAGATGCCTCAGAAGAACCCAATCCTGCTGATACCCTCATCTCAGACTTAGAGCTTCCAGAATTCTGAGAAAATAAATTTCCGTTAGGTAAGAAACACACAGAGAATCTATACCACTCATGGCAAAGGTGGAGTTCATGTGTCCACACTTAGCCATCCATGTCTATTGAGACTGGCCCCATAAACTGATCAAGGGCTCCTTTCCATTCAACCCAGAGAGTGACCTTGTAAACTTAAACAGGGCTTTTCTAAGTAGCCACAATGAGCAGATCAGAGCTTTTTCTCATGTTAAAATCTATTCATATTAGTTTTCTATTGCTGTCCTAAATAAATTACCATAAAAGTAATTTACACAACACAGATGTATTATTTTGCACTTCTTTAGGTTGGAATTCCAGCATGAGTCTCATTGGGCCAAAGTCAGGGTGCTGGCTAGCCTATGTTCTTCTGGAGGCTCTAGGGGGGAATTTATTTCTTTGTTCATTCTGATTATTGGTAGAATTCAGTTCTCTGTAGTTGTATAACTGAGGTCTCCATTTCTTTCGTGACCATGAGCCAAAGGACATTTCCAGCTTCTAGAGCCTGCCATGTTCCTTAGCTCATGGCCCTTTCCTCCATCTTCAAAGCCAACTATGGCAGAGTAAGTCCTTCTCATGGATTGAATCTCTCTTGCCTCTTCTTCTATTGTATCTCTCTGACTGATCCCTCTTATGCCTTTAAGGATTCATGTGATTACACTGGGTCCATCCAGATAATCCAGGATAATCTCCCTATTTTAAGGCCCATAATCTTAATGCCATCTGCAAAATCCCATTTGCCATGTAACATAACATCTTTAAGTCTAACACCAGTAAGCAAAGATCATGTAGTCCAAAATCCTGTTACAGTATTTTTGTATACCATCCCTACTCTACTGGGACTGATTCTGTTGGGCTTTCACATACTACATACATTTACTCTGTGATCTGGGATTAGCCACTTCCATTTCCTTGCAGAATTTCCAAAGTGAGAGGCCAGAGCATCCAGAACCACCATTGAAGGCAGCCCAAGATAGCCAGTGGCACACCCATGCCTACCTCTTGAGCAGCTTCTTCCACATTTCCTATTGGCATTTGGTTCTTTCCCATTTAAGTACAGCAGTGACAAATGAAGTACTATAGGAATGTCTGTCTTTAAGAGCACTGACCCTTTGATATTTTTTATTATTTACTTATTCTGTTGATATCTTTTTTTTTAAGTTTTGTTTTTTATTTATTTGACAGAGATCACAAGTAGGCAGAGAGGCAGGTAGAGAGAGAGGAGGAAGCAGGCTCCCCGCTGAGCAGAGAACCCGATGTTGGCCTCGATCCCAAGACCTGGGATCATGACCTGAGCCAAAGGCAGAGGCTTTAACCCACTGAGCCACCCAGGTGCCCCTCTTCTGTTGATTTCTACTCACAAATTATATAAAATAGGTAAAGAAAATGCAAATAATTATTTAAACAATAATCACTTATGTGTGTTACCTAAGTGTTGAATGAAACACATGAATAAATGAGTAAATCAAGGATTCTAAAGACTCCTGGGGATGCCTATCACAGATCCTTTCCGAGCACTGACATTTCTTCTCATCACTCACCTCCATGTGCCAAAGATGGCTTACTGAAAACACTGACAAACCTCATTATAGGGGCTGTTTTCATGCATGAGGCAACCCCGAAACTTGGAAGAAGCACTCCACTCAGGAGGGAAAGGGATTTGATGGGTTGGTACCCCAACTTCCTCCCCCCTAGTAGTGTAACTCTGAGATGTATTATTGATCATTGCCTAGAGTTCCCCAACTATGGGATTAAGTGCCGGTTTCCCATAGTGGTCACTTGCCTGTTACGATGCCCTTCCTTACTGTCTTTCTTCATTCCCTCATCTCCCATCTCCCTCACCTATTCCTCTACTGGTGCTTCCTTAGATCGTCTCCCAAACATAGTATTTGCATTTGAATTTTACCCCATTTTTGTGGATCCATAGTGCAGTACTACCACCACCATACTGAGCGACACCATAGCTTAATGATTCCATCAAGCAAGTCATTCTGAGTAGTAGATTTTCCATCAGCCTGGCCCTTATATGATCATCCTTTCACCCAAACCCCCCTCTTTTTCTTCTCTTTTATAATACATCACTCCTGTTCTTGAGGGCATTCGTGGATTTTTGAATAGATTTGAAAGGAACTGCAGCTTGATCTTTCACTCCTATTGCATTTCCCAACAGTTGGGAACTTGTGTTGATCTGACAGGGTCATTGGGACATTTGATGTTGACAGGACAATGTCCTACTCACATGTGAAGAGGCCAATGCATTTGCTGCTACGATGTGGACATTTATATTTGCTCCAGTGTAATTTCTAATTTGCACGTTGCTTTTAAGAGTATAGAAACCTGGGGCGCCTGGGTGGTTCAGTGGGTTAAGCCTCTGCCTTCAGCTCAGGTCATGATCTCAGGGTCCTGGGATGGAGCCCTGCATAAGGCTCTCTGCTCAGTGGGGAGCCTGCTTCCCCCCACCCCCCACCTCTGCCCGCCTCTCTGCCTACTGGTGATCTCTCTGTCAAATAAATAAATAAAATCTTAAAAAAAAAAAAAAAAAAGAATATAGAAACCTTCCTGGGTAGAAAGCATGGGGGCATGATTTCTGAAAGCTGGTCTGCCCGCAGTACAGCACACGCATGCACAGATAGGCACACTCACAGAGTAATCTGCTGATAACAACTTAGGAATTTAAATATTTTTGGCAATTTTTATAGAGTTATTTTCAGTGGTTGTATACGCTTGATCTTGATTGCGTTATGGTTTGACGTTTTTAAGCCAAAGGCGCATTTTTATAGATGTCTGAATTAAACATAGGATGCTTTTCAAGATAGCGGAGTTAATGTTTAAGTGGTTTTGATTAACCTGGTTTTGCTTATTTGCTCCTAAATATTCCAAAGCAGAGCCATCTCCCTTTGCATAAAGTGATTTGGGAGCACAGCCCTAGGAAACATAATTTTCTAAATAGCCAAGAGCTTCATGCCCAGAATATTTCCCCAAAGATGCCTCAAACTAAAAATTTGAGGTTAAGCCATTTCTACACACCACTGCCCCCACCTCAGGTAGTGCAGATTGGGAAATCGGTACCTAACTATATAGACATCTAGTGATTAAGGTCGACAGAAACCAGAGCCAGGAAGATGATGTTTGGTGGGGGAGGGGGCGGGACGGTATCATGAACCACTGAGAAGGACTCGGCTTGGAATTTGGAAACCCTTAGTGTGTGCACTTTGCCCAGAGTGGCATGCTGTTGATTTTTTTCTCGGGCAACATTTTCCATTAAGAAAAATGAATTCCTGATAAACAGGATGGCCCTTCATCAGCACATCTTTTCCCCAAGAGTGATAAATAGGAATCTCATCTGGTTTAATATATCATAGGTTCTTTACAAGCAAAGCTAAAGCTTCCCTCTTGAGAAGTGTTCATTCTTTGGAGTCATAGATGATGTTATTATAAAATCTTGTATTGAACATCTACTATATACCAGGAAAATAGGTATCTTCTATTTAAGGCAAAATAAGTATAGCTATCTTGTCTTAAAGGAAAATATCTTGCCTTTAAGAGCTATGCAGTCTGCTAGGTGTGAAATGTAGACAGATGTAGGTAATGATGATGCAAGGTAGAAGAAAATGCCATTCGGCAGATAGGAAATGAGATATCATGAGAGCTTAGTTCCTCCTAGCTACAGGTACTGGGACAGGTCTCTCTCTCTCTCTCTCTTTTTCTTTTTTTAATATTTTATTTATTTGACAGAGAGAAATCACAACTAGGCAGAGAGGGAGGCAGAGAGAGAGGAGGAACCAGGCTCCCTGCTGAGCAGAGAGCCCCATGTGGGGCTCGATCCCAGGACCCCGGGATCATTTGAGACCGAAGGCAGAGGCTTTAACCCACTGAGCCACCCAGGCGCCCCTGGGACAGGTCTCTTAAAGGAGATTTTTCTCCCTCAATTTTGAAATCTTGTCTGAGCTCTCCAGATCATGATACCCAAAAGGGTAATGTATTTTTCAATTTAAAAACTACTTAAGCATCTTAACCTCAATATACCTAAATCCATACTCATCATCTCTCCCCTTCACACACACCCATTAGTCTGGTCTTCCTTGCTTGTTCCATCTCTTTGTAACAGCTCCCAATTCATTGGCTGGGGCCAGAAACCAGGATGTTACCTGTGACTCCTGCACCTTCTTCACCTCCAGATTTGAGATCCGTCATATCTCTCAAATCTGTCAATTCCTCTTCAAATCCATTCTGACAAATACAGTTGAGGCCACCATGATCTCTGTTTGTGACTACCCTGGGAACTTTCCAAAATTTTACTTGTTTTCCAGTTCTTGTTTCCTTTCACGGTGGACACATATTCTGGGTTGCCTGAAACAGTCACAGTTCAGCTGTTGTCTTTGTGTAATTATGAATAACACTTACATTCTTCCCAATAAAGTCTGGTTTGGATAATAAATTGTGATTACTCAATATTCCATTCACTCTTTTGGGCCAGGATGATCTTTCAAGGCATAATTAATGCCTCTCATAATTTTTATTTTGTCATCATGCTTATTACCTTCATTACACTTACCCACAATCTATGATTACCTAACTTATTTACTTGTGTACTTCTTTATGGTCTCCCTCTTCTACCATCCCACTTCCTTTATATTAAAATCTGCTAGAGCTGGGACAATGCTCATCTTGTTCATTGCTCTGTTCTCTAATGCCTGTACCATAGAGGAACTAAATAAATGTCTGAAAATACTAGATGAATATTACTTTTTTTTAAAGCACATTGAAAGGAAACAGCATAGACACCAATGGCACAATTTGACCCAACTGATAACCTATATCCCAGAGAGCTGCTCTAGATCTAGATATCAGAATGTATCACGGGAGCCTTTACTTTTGGCCATAGAACAATTTTTTTTTTCCCGTAAACAACTTTACAACTGGCAAAATGTATGAAACATAAATTTTCAGGCATTGGGCACTAGCAAGCATAGAGTTATGATCTTTGAGAGAATGAGAGGTGTGTGAAATGCAAGTGACACTTCACCCAGCTCTGTGCCTGGGGAAAAATCCTCACCCATAGCTGTAAGGAAGTGGAGCCCAAGTGGACAGCAGAAGTTTCATTGAACTAAAGAGGCAGAGTATAAGAGTTGAGGAAGGTAAGGGGGCTGGAATTTGTGGAGCAGGGAACTGGAGAGGGCTTTTTTTGTTTTGTTTTGTTTTTTGTTTTAAAGATTTATTTATTTGACAGACAGAGATCACAAGTAGGCAGAGAAGCAGGCAGTGAGAGAGGAGAAAGCAGGCTCCCCGCTGAGCAGAGAACCCGATGTGGGGCTCAATCCCAGGACTCTGGGATCATGACCTGAGCCGAAGGCAGAGGCTTTAACCCACTGAGCCACCCAAGTGCCCTGGAGAGGGCTTTGTAGGAGGCACAAGTCTCCATGCCCTGGTACATGCAGGGCCAGGCTGCGTGAGTCTTAGTAGAGAGGAAAGACCATGATGTGAGGTCCAAAGGGAGATATTGAATGTAGTGGGCACTCAGTCAAGACTAGAAAGATCACACAATGTCTTAGAGCAGGGATCAGAAAACTATACCTCACAAGTCAAATCTGGCCTATGGACTGTATTTGTATTGCTCATGATCTAAGAATATTTTTTAAAAGTTTTTAAAGGATTAAAAAAATAAAACTATGTGACTGAGATCATATGTCACTTTCAAAGCCTATAATTTTTATTATCTGGCCCTTTTTAGAAGATGTGAGCAATTCCCTACACCACAGTAAAGTCCATGCTTTAGGACTATGGACAAATCCAAAGTAGACGTGCTATAACCAAGCACAAAAGTTAGCCTGATAGGGTCAATAGCAGTTATCAGTTATTTAAGTGCTTCTAGAATAAAAGTCAACTGTCATTTAAGGAAAGAAAACATAATTCAGAACCACTAAAATCTATCAATTAAATCCCCATCATAAAACAAACCAAAAAATGTTAGACATGTATAAAGGAGAAAAAAAATGTGAACAATCATCTAGGGCAGGGATTGGTTAACTACAGCCTGTGGAACAGCCACCTACTTTTGTAAATAAAGTTTCGTTGGAATACAGCCATTCTTTTGGTTTACATATGGCAAGGGCTACTTTTCTGTGGCAATGGCAGAGTTGAGTAGTTTAGGAAAGACCAAATAGCCCACAAAAACTAAAATATTTATTTTCTGGCCCTTTAAGAAAATTCTGGCCACTAATTAGAAGAAAAAAATATAGTCACTTGAAAGAGACTACCAAGGGAATCAGATGTTAGAATTTATGGACAAGTTGTTTTAAAAATAACTATCATTACTGTTGAAGAATTTAAAGAAAAAGGTGGACACAATAAACTCACAGATGGAAAATCTCAATAGTGAAAGGAAAACTTTAAACAATAACTAAATTGAGATTCTAGAAGTGAGACATATATTACCTGAAGTGTAAACAGAATTTTGTGAAATGCTAAGTAAAGAAATAGGTAAACTTGACAATAGGATAGAAAAGTAGAACTAAGAAACAGAGAGAAGAAAAAAATATATGTTGAAAAAGAATTAAACAAAGCATCCGAGATGTGTAGGAAATATAGAACATTTAAATATGTGTAATTGGGGTTCCAAATGGAGAAGAGGCACAGAAAATGAGACAGAAAAATACATGAAGAAGTAACATCCAAAAAATTGCCAAATTTGGTGAAAACATCAACCCATAATCCTGAGAGTATATGAAAAAATGAATGGTCTAACTACAAACAAATCTCATACCTAGGGACATTATTATAAAGAAACCAGTCAAAACCAAGAACACACATGGGGCATCTGCTTTTGGAAAGAAGATCTCTATTTGTCTATTGTACAACATCTCCTCTCTGGATCTGGGTCTAGGTGACTAAGACTCCCAAAGTCATGTCCCAGGGAAACATTGTATAAACTTCTGCAATTGGAAATGAGGAGAGTAAGGAGGGGTATAAAGACTCACTGACAGCAGCATCAAAGGGAAGTCAACATGTTAAAGAAAAAGAGAAAAAAGGCAAGGGGACTCACGAACGTGTAGGGGGAGCATATGGCAAGTTGTGGTAGTCAGGATGTAGTTACTACATTATTGGAAGCAGATCAATAACAGGGCTGAAGCTCTGGGCTTGATCTCAGCACAGATAGTGTTGTTCTGCTGGGTAAGTAGTGATACTGCGTTTATAGGGACTAGTGGTTGGGATTGGCTATATAGTGGGAACGGTTTCTAACATAATCCCTCTCCTGGACGTACCAAGAGTAAATGTGCTTCATTGCTTGGTGATGACCAAAATCTTTAAAGGCTGACAGTTATTAATTTTAGTTCACGCTTTCTTATAGGCAACTGACAGGTTGCCAATGAGAACCCTGGTAAAGGGTTGTGTGTGGAAAACTTTTGGCAGTTATGTTGCTTTGGGACAATGCTTTAGTATGCATAATGATTTCAAAAAATAGAATAATTGCCAATATTTAGAAATCTGAATGTTTCATACAAATATCCTAATTTGTGACTTCTCTTTAAAAGACCAAAAATTTAGGAGCACCTGGGTGGCTCAGTTGGTTAGACATCTGCCTTTGACTCAGGTCATGATCCCAGGGTTCTGGGATCAAGCCTCACATTGGGGTTTCTGGTCAGTGGGGAGCCTGCTTCTCCCTCTCCCTCTGCCTACAGGTCTGCCTACTTGTGCTAGCAAATAAATAAATAAATTCTTGGGGTGCCTGGGTGGCTCAGTGGGTTAAGTCTCTGCCTTTGGCTCGGGTCATGATCTCAGGGTCCTGGGATCAAGCCCCGCATTGGGCTTTCTGCTCAGCAGGGAGCCTGCTTCCCCCTCTCTCTCTGCCTGCCTCTCTGCCTACTTGTGATCTCTCTCTGTCAAATAAATAAATAAAATCTTTAAAAATAAATAAATAAATAAATAATGAATAAATAAATTCTTATAAAAAAGAGCAAAAATTTATTTTAAAAACAAATATAAATCTAAGAAATTTGGGGCTTGTATTCCTACATGGAAACAATAGAAAGCAACTGTTGGGGCATCTGGGTAGCTCAGACAGTGGACCATATGACTCTTGATCTTGGGTGTGAGTTTGAGTCTCATGCTGGGTATAGGAAAAAATAAAATCTTTAAAAAATAAAATCAAATCTTAAAAATGAATAACTTGCTTATTTAGATGATGTTCATACTATAGTTTTGCCAGTTGCTATTTATTTTCACATCGTGCTGTTTTCTTCCTTTTTCTTGATCGATAGCTAAGGGAAAAGAAAAACAAATTGCTTTTACTCAACTCCTTCTTTAAAATGGAAAAATAAAAGATAGACCAGGAAGAGTCAGGGCCATACAAAAATAAATAATATGTAGTGTACCAAATTTCTTTGTGGAAATGTAGAATATTTTCATATGTTTCGTATGCAAAACCTATGTCGCATACTCCTCTAGCCCCACTCAAATGCATCAGCTATGTGACCCCCTGCAAATATTTGAATTTCCTCAAATGCTTGCAGTAGAAGTAACAACCCGGAGAAGAAATAAACAGTTCTCAAAGCCACTTCCTCATTGCCAACCAAGATAATCCCTTGTAACAGACAATGGGTTCACCGCTTTGAATTTCCATTCCCGTGTCCTGGTCGGCGGCGTGCCTACCTGCATAGCTCTTGTGAGCCCTGGGGATAATGACATAGTTTCTTGCACAGCTTTGGTAGCACATCTCTTGAGACCAGAGAACAGGTTGCTGGTTGTTGCCTTAAACGCTTACATTCTAACAATTTTCAAACACTGCATTTCTAGAGCAGTTTGGGAGTGTGCAGTGCTAGTAGGCGTGGGTGGGAGGGGTGAGCCGCTCATCCATCTGATTTCATGGAACAGGGCCATTCAGTGGATAAGACCCCAGAGGTTTTCCTTGCACAGACTTCTCTTGATGTACCTATAATTTTCTGCCCAGAAATCTCTCCAATGCCCGTGGAGTTTTAGCTCTGGGGAAATTATTCCTCCGAGCTAGCTGCACTGTGGCCGCACACATAGCACGTTAGTGAGGCTAGTCCTCGTTCATGCAGTCCAGAAGGGGAAGTCTTGGCGTTGGAGGGCAAGGTACCGTCAGCTCAGTAGCTTCAAAATATATGGCCGATCCCTGTGTTTAACTGACCGAAGTAAATGCTGTTTTGCAAAACACAATGAGTTTTGCATGATGAATTTTCTTAAGGAAGCCGAATGAGAATTTTAGGTTCATGTAGGCAGCAAAGCCCCGGTGCTTTTGTTAGCATCAAGGGTGCATGATCTCAAAGATTAACTAATCTGTGAATAACTGTGCCATTTGTAACATCATAAACACCGACTAATGGGGAGATGGTGCAGTGGAATGCAAATATTTGCAACCTATCATTATATTAGTACAGGATCAAATTTGCAACTAAGTTCCTCAGCAAATATTCAGTATCGTGTTTGTGTCTTCTTGTTATAATTCATATGGTATTAGTAGCATCTTACCATATTAGTGGCGTTAAGATGCTTTTAAAATTATATCTCTTGGGTGGATGGAAATGGAATGTTCTGAGGTTGTGCGAGTATTAGTCATATTAAACTTGCCCTGTTAGCAGCTTTTCCTTGAACTGATACTCAAATGAGGTTTTAATATAAACAAAATGTACTTTTGAAATGCGCTTTCAGCTACAACCAATTTCTCCCAGTCCATTAGCCACTTTGCGTCCCTTTTACGAAACTTGAGATTCTGCTTTTATTGAGGAGCCGTAGTATTTCCTCAACTCATTAAGTCAAGCCGTGAGAAAGTGAATGCAAGGTCTGTGGTGTTTTCCGGCTTACTCTGGGTCCCATGGCGCAGGCAGGCATCTTTGAGATTTCCCTGCCAGTACGTTCCCGTACCATTCGACACGCCTTCCCTTTGCCTTGTGGGAGGTGGCTAACTCTGCTGTTTCTGCTTTTCCATCTTCGCACTCTTGGGATTTCAACAACCGGAGTTTTCTTGCAGAGGAAGGGGGAAGGACTACTGAACTATCAAAGCCCCTGACGTCTGCTAGACCGGGATTTACGGTGTCCATGAGTCTGTCCAGGAATCACCTTAGGAGATGACCTGACCCAGGCATGGCTTGGCTCTGTGAAATGGCTTTTTCTCCTGTTCGTAACCGACTACATGGACATTCTTATTCAAGGAGCCTCAGAACCCCAGAGAGAGCTAGTGTGTTTCTTTCCTAGGGCCGCCTTAGCGAAATACCTAAGATGTATCACTTAAAACAACAGGTACTTGTCCTCTCCCATTTCTGGAGCCAGAAGTCTGAAGTCAGAGTGTCTGCAGGACCTTGTTCTCTCTGGCAGCCATAGGGGAGAATCCTCCCTGGCGTCTTCTAGTTTCTGGGGTATGCCCCCAATTTGGGGTGTTCCTTGGCTTGTAGATGTAACACTCCAGTCAGATGGCCGTCTTCTCTCTGGGTTTCTTCACGTCGTTTTCCCGCTGTATGTCTGTTTCTGTGTCCACATTTCCCCTTTTTATGAGGGTCTACCCTACTGACTTCATTTTAACTTGATTACCTCTGTAAACACTTCATTTCCAAATAAGGTCACACTCTGAGGTGCTGGGCATAGGACTTTGGTGCATCCTCTTGGGAGACACAGTTCACCCCTTGATAGTTGGAGATTTCCATTCTTGTACGCTACGCCACATGGTTCCTCAGCCACAGTAACGGGAGCCCTGCACGGTCCTTTGCTTGGCTGTCATTGGTCTTCAGGGAACATGAGCATTTGCTGGGGAACCCAGCCCTCTGCATACCAGAGAGCTTCAGACCCTTTCTGGGACCACAGCGTGGAGGAGGCAAGGAGTGACCAGAATTCTAAAACCATAACATTGTTTACTTTGTTGATAGCCAGTCCATATAGATGTTGAGAAAGGAGCAAGGAGAAATAGGGGAACGAGATGGGTAGAAATTACATTATTTGTTTATATGTCCAACATATGTTCACTAAGGGTCCATAATATGTCAGACACTAGAAATAGAGAACTAAGTAAGACGGCATTCTTGTGTTCAAGGGTACACAGGCTAGAGTGGTGTTATTTTGTGTGCTTTAATGTAAAAATTAGAATAGTAATGATTTTTGTGTTAACATTAACTAATGCAGGCAGTTTGCAGAGGTCTACAGCCTGCTGTATGGCAGACTCTTGATCTCACATTCAGTATCTTATTAAATCTCCCCGCAGTTCCATGATTTGGGGACTGTCTCCCCCATTTTGTCCCCAGTGTCCAGCTAAGTTCCCTAAATAAACCCAAGATTGTACGAATGTGGAGGGTCAGATATAGGATTCGAGCCAGATTCACTGATTGCTCTCCCTATCTCTACCCCAACCCCTGTGGAGCGGGGGCTGCCTGTGTTCATCGGCAAAGCCTGGTATCACCAGCCCACTCCTACTTCCAGCTCAGCCCTGATGGGGCCATGCACACTGAGGGCTCTTCAGCTTCCCAAGGGAAGACCTGTGTGCGCTCCTAGAGGCAGCATGGGAGGCACTGGGTAGGCACAGTTAGAATAACACACACCCACGTCATGCGGGAAGATCTGCGTGGGCAGAACTGATTTCATACTTTGCACCCCTGCCTTTCATCATCCAGCACAAGCCCCAGGCACAGGAGACTTTCAGCAACTCAGAGTCCTTCCTTGTCAAAGTCAGGTTGTAAATTCTTGGAGAATATACAGGAGGTGTCACATCTGTTTCTCTCCCTCTGTATAAAGAAAAATACAATGCCACAGTGAATAAGGACCTCATAAAGGCTTTTGCATTATGACAGAGATAGAACCGGGATGAGAGAGAAAAATAAACATGGCCCATTTTGGCAGGAGGGAGACTTCTGGGGGGCTTGATAGGTTCAGACTCTTGATCTGGGCGGTAGCTGTATGGACGGCTGTGGTGTGTGTGTGTGTGTGTGTGTGTGTACACTTAAGATTAGCACACTTTATGGAATGGAGTTAGTGTTCTTTATGGTGGTTGGCAAGGGGCTCCAGGGATAGGGTGATGGGGAATTACTGTTTCATGGGTACAAAATTTCAGTTTGGCAAGATGAACAAGTTCTGTGGTTGGACGGAGATGATGTTTGCGCAACAGTGTGAACGCACTAACACCACTAAACTGTACGCTTAGGGTTGTTAAAGTATAAATTTTGTGTTATGTATATTCTGTCCCAGTTCAAACAAACAGTGGTAATGTATCAGTGCATTGCCTCCACCAAAAAGTAAAGATGATATAATACATATTCCATTTCCATTTAATTCTGGGGGCCACTAGAATGGTAGCATTGATCCCTGATAATTCCATGCAGGCTGGACAAGCAGTTGCAGAGGTCCTCACTCCAATATCTCGGCAGCCTGTTGAACATGGGTATAAATAGATTATTCCCCGCCAATGCCTTACCCATCTCCCTGTAGCTTCTTCTGACGCTCAAGTCCTCGTAATGAGTAACCTGTCTTTATCCCAGCAGAACTGCCTTCGCTATGATTTCAATGCCAGAGAAATGACTGTTTGTACTGAACAAATTTAACAGAGCTGTAGTCCCTAGGAAATGTGTGTTTTTCTCCTTCATGTTTGTTATAAAGTTTGCAGATCATTGTCTCTCTGGTTACTTAAGCTCTCCGGCCAACTCGGAGATTCCTTTGTGATTTGCTGTTTCAGTGTTCTCTTACCCTGGTCCCTGGTCTCGGGGGAGCACTCACTATTGATTTTGTCCAGCTGCGTGTCAGCATGTTGGAGTTGGCCACCACGCGAACCGTTTGGGTTAGGATACGATCCTCACACCGTGGGGCTCATCCCTCCCCTTCCCAGCCCTCGCCAGCCCACCCTGCTTAGCGCAACCAACTCCGGACTGGCCTTCCCCCCTCTCACTTTGCCCCAGGGCCACAATCCATTGTCAGCAGCCAGGAGACAAGCTTTGAAGTCATTTTCTATCTGAATTCCCTTGGTGGCTTCTCATTGCTCTTGGCACCCCACCCAGACTCCGCCCCATGACGACTCAGGCTCTGCTCTATGCTGCTCCCTGCCTTGCCAGTCTCTGGCTCTAGCCACAGTGGCCCTATTCAGAGACAGAACGTGGGTACATTTTCCACTCTTTTACCACAGTTTGTATCCTAAACCTTGGCCAGTGTAACTTTGGCTGTTCCTCAGGGGGAAGTCAGAGAAGGATGTGCCTGGCTTTAGAAAAATTAATTTCCAGTGCTGGAAAAATAAAAGCTCTCATTCCTCACTAATTACAAGAACAGAAGTAGCAACAGTTTTTATAAGAAGGGCAATGCATATGCACTTATTAATTAATTTGTTCATTGATTCGGTACATATTGAGCCCTTTACTACACCCATGTTCTATATCTCCAGTGAGGAGTTACGTAATTAAGTGATGGCTTTATTTTTGTTCACATTTCCTAATAATTATGTATGTTAAATATTTCACAGTAAATACATTTTAAAAATCATACTGGTGATCTTGGGCTAATTAATGGGGATGATTTGAGTAATTACCTGCCTGGAGATTGTACGAATAGGACTGTCCTTACTGATTAACCTATGTATCATCATCTTTCTGCTGAGGTCAGTCTTTTTGGTGGCCTAAAATAGTCCTTGAGGGCACTAGAGTTTAGGATAATGTAGTAAGCATTGCTGGAACTTCCACTGAAGGGGAAGCATCTGCTTTTGCATCTGTGGCCTGAGAGATCAGGCGTGGAGATGGACAACCATGTGTTTTTAAGGGGAAGAAGAAATAATTGGATTCTTCCTAAGCTTTTGGTGTTTGGTGAATGGCGGTGGTGGTTATATGTCTCTGTGGTGGGATGCCGGAGATCCTTTCTGGAAGCCATCGCCTGGTGTACCAGTGCTCTGTGGATTTCGTGGGACGTCTTCCTTGTGGTTGGGTACTGTACACATCGGCTGTTACAACATCGAGAACTTCTGGCTCAAAATTAATCTACCTACGCAGGTCTTCCATTCTTGCAGAACGTAGTGTCAAGCGAGGGCACCGTAAAACCATATTAACTAAAGGTCCAGCACTGATTACGTCAGGTTTCTCAAGTCATTTTTCACATTCAGTTTAGTGTTTAGTAGCTCAGGTTTTTAATGAAGACTTTCTTTCATAAAATGGAAAGTCCAGTGCTGATTGTGCTGTATCATCTACTGTGCCAACAGCAGTATTTGATTTCTCTAGCAGATTAGAAGCCACTTACATACACAGAGAGGTCACCAGCAGCTTAATCAGTATTGGTTTTAGGCCATTGCTTTGCAATTGATTAATTTTGATGTTGAGCTGATAATTGATAACTGGATTGATTATTTGAAAATAATTCCTGTTTGAGCATGAGAATGAGGAGCTTGGAATGTATCCACTGTGAAAGCGGCTCCTGGCCTACCAGCCAGGCTGCAAATGGGGGAAAATTGGTTTTGAATTGAATATTTGAGTGTGTTTACTTTGTTATTAAAATGATTTAAAATGGAAGTTTTGGGGGTGGCAGTAAATAGAAAATGTCAGTCTGCTCATTTCAAGGAACAAGGTTTGAGGAATTGATTGAATAATCAATTTGGTTATGAGCAGAATTTCAAACATAGAAATAATTTGCTGACACCCCCCGAGGGGGCAGCCCACTGAATGTTCCATTCCGTCTGTTTAACCTCTGGACTCCAGAGAAGAATTGTAACACCTCCCAACCTTGATTTATGGGAAACAGCTGTCTCCTGCATGTGTCACAGTGATAAAATGTCTCACCATCTTGGGTGAATCTCATTCCTTGCAGAGGGGCCACATGTTCAAGCAGGTGGGAGGATGAATGGGTGCAAGCTGAGAAGAGGGGGAGAAAACCTAATCAGGGGACTCCTCTATGCTATCAGAAGCTGAAGATTAAATGTAAGAAAAAAAAATACAAACACTTCAAGAAATAATAGGTACTAATCTCTCGATTTGCTCTAGACTACCAAGTCTAGACTGTATAACTACTTCTCCATGGTCAGGCATATTTCCTGATTACCTTTCTTTGTACTTGTATGATAAATCAGTTCATTAACTAAGATAGGCAATAAATAACTTATTTCATGGTTTATTTTGAATCAGCTTAATTTTAAGTCTAGTCTCCTATCCTATCTCTGTCAGGCAAAGTATTCACTTTCAACTGTCTCATAGTCCTCCATTTTCCTAGGCATGTGCAGGGGTCTGGAGGTACAGATGGCCCTACCAAGAAGGCATTGGGAATGGGTCATGGATCACCATTAGGCGTAGTGGTTACCACAGTGACACCAGCTATCCGATGCCCATGGTTTCTTTTGCTTGGTGTTTTCTCAGTTATTTCTCTATCATTCTGATCAGTGTGGCTCTGGAGTGAAGCTAGAAACCCCTGGCCCTTGGTGTCCAGCCTGCCTGGGAGCACTGTGCTTCCACCTTGTTCTCGAGATGTAGAGATGTCTGCTTTGTTCACCAACTTTAGAGCTCCTTCTCCCCACCCGGATGTCTCTCCAAGGCACTCTTCTCTCTCCTACTCACCTTTCAGGTCACCTGCTCTGATATCTCCCATGGGCTTCTGATCCCAGGGTCATTCACATACCCACAAAACTTAGACAAGTGAGTGAATGAGGCAGAGCTAGTATCATACAATCAAGACCTGTGGGGACTGTGTGACCAGGAGGGCATAATTCAAGTTTAAAGATGATCAGATACAACTAAATAAAACACAATGTGTAAGGTCAAACGGGTCACTTACATTATTACTTGACTTGGACTTAACTAAAGGAAAGAAAAAAATATTACTTTTATATCTTTGCTTTGCCTTGTGCCATGAAATGGAGTTGGGGTCAGTGATGGTGGAGGGAAGAAGGGAAAAAAAAATATGGGAAGAAAAACATATGAATATTTGAACAAATTATCCTGCTGTATACACCCTCAAGAGGAAAAAGAAAGTGTGAATTGGCATAATCAGCTAATCTCTAACTTGAAGAGACTGATTGTTTCCTATAGTTGATTTCAGTGGAACCAGCTGTAGAAATTCGAGCTCCATGCAATGGCTAACTGACTTCAGTGCCCATGTGAGAAAGTGAGGGCGTTTTGGAGGTGATGTTACATTTCTGCAAGTCAAGGTTCAAGGACTGGCGCCCACCAGGTCTCGGGAGCTCACTTACCCTAAGTGAAATGAGGTTTCTACCAATGTAGTAGGACAGATAGGCGCCCTGTAACTCTCATTGTGGAAAATGAGCATAGAGTGAATATAAAATATACACACACCATGATCTAGTCCCTCTCTCTCCTTCTTCCTCCCTCTTTTTTGTTTTCTCCTATCTATCTATATATATCTTTTCTCAATAATGTGCCAATCTCTTAATTCAGATTAGGAAACATTGAAGGTAAAATAAGTATCAGATTTCATTGTAAACATTCTATAAAACTCTATATCTGAAATGGAGGGTGTGTTTGTGTGTGCGTGCATGCATGCTTTACATCCCAGATCAGATCAAGAGGCATTTACAACTTAGACGCTTCCAAGGCCAGGCCCATAAGGCAAAACAGCAAACCCACTTGCCCAGTCACATCTGATCTCAGGGACAGTTGGGAGCGGTGTAGACTGCAGAGAACTCATCGCGAGCCTGTTGTCATCTCTGTGAAAATGTCAGTCTTACATTGCTGGATCACATCTAATATTTCCCAAAAAACTACACTCCCAGATTTTCATTAGAAATCTGGTTTTTAAATATTGGCAAATATTTATGGCAAATGGGACCCCCAAAAATGTATTGATTCAACGAAATGCATCTTCAGGCTATTTACTGTCTACAGCTCTGAAACATCTGCATCACACACTCACCACCTCTGCATTCCAAGTACATACACGAGATTGATACAGAGCAGGTGTTCAGTAGAATGTCTGTGGAATCAATAAATGAACACATGCATGTAAATATTTAAAGATATTTCCCCCCCAAGTTTTCCTATCAGGGAGGACACGTTTCTGTCCGTGCAAATCTAGAATTAGTGGAGACCATGCATAGGTGACCATGGAGGTGTTCTCCATCATCAAAAATAGTAAGGAAGATGGATGCCCTATTTTTCTTAACAAAGTGTGTCTAGTACTTCTCCTGAGTAGAGTGACCAGCTCTTCTGGTTTGCCTGGGGCTGTCCTGTTTTTAGCACGAAAGATCTGCATCTCAGGAGGTCCCCTAGAACGGCTGCCCACTCTCCTGTCCATCCCGATGGGGATTTTACCAGTCGGTGGCTGTGTGGTTATTTTCTTGCCACTCGCAGGTAGCCAGCTCCGGGGATCTCTCCATCACTGTTGGTTTAATGGCACGGCTTGGCACTGCTTCTCCCCAAACTGCTTGGCCATTATGCATCTTACTGTGACTACCTATGGGCTATTTTAACAGGTGCCTTGCCACCTGCCCAGTGCTGCAGACGATGCCACAATTTAGCTAATGCATTTTAATTATTTAGGTGACATTTTGCCTTGTGCAGTTTTAGAAATCAACCAGGGGCTCAGTTAGGCAGTTTCTCTGTGTGATGTGTAAATAGATAACCAATGATCAACACTCAGAGTCCAGCAAGAGATCATTTTTCCCCTTCTCCCCTAAAGTAGGAGATGTGTTTTAATATTAATTCCTCCTTTATCCATATATCAATAATTGAGCACTGCATCAATTAATATGCCAGGCAAATTGCTTTCCCCATCCTCTCGCTCATGATGTATTTCAGTAATGGAGATAATTTTCAAGATAAAGTATACAATTTAAAATGGATTAAAAAGAACAACTAATAAAGGAGAATTGATTCAGGGAAGAAAAAAAATTTGGATAATTTCAGGAAATCTTAACTGTGCATCCAAGCCTGTGGATTTTTGTAGGGAGAGCCTGTCGAAATGATCAAGTTTTATGCACACTGCAAAATTGCCCAGGTCTGCAATTGCAAAGGATCATGGAGAAGGAAGAAAACACACACACACACACACACACACACACACACACACGCAGACACCCCCCCCCCCCAAATCTGGTCTCCTAATGAGGGCATATGTATAATCTCCAAATCTCCGTCTGTAGGTTAGGAAGGCTAACCATTTGTGTTAGCAAGTCTTTTTGAGGCTTTCCACTTGCTGGGTTTAGTTGTGGGGTCTGGTTTTGTCTTTCATTTGCTGAATTGGCACAGCAGCCCCAACGGCCTCCCCCCACCGTCCATCCCCACCCCTGCCACCCCTTTCCTTCCCGGCCCTGGTGCACACCCGGGTTGAGAGCCTGCAGGGGGAGGCCGCGGCGGCCCCAGCACCGCGATGGACAGCGGCAGCGGCAGCTGCACCGGGCGGCAGGCAGCCCGGGAGCCCGCAATGACACGGCCGAGTCGGTAGATGGCTGTAGACAAGTGTGCTGAGCCCTGTGGTATAAACAGCAATGAGCCTGGGGAGGCCTTGACCGGACTGGATGCTGCTTTTATCTGAAGTACATTTAAAGAGATAAAGGGGAAGCCGGTTGCTGCACATGTTCCTTTCACTGCGGCTGGAGCTTTACTTTGAGTTTCAAAAAAAAAAAAGAGAGAGAGAGAATTCTCAGATGCTGGCCTCCCAGAGTCACCGGCTCTGTGCAGACGCGCTTGCCTCGAGAGGACCGGCCGCCTTCCTGTAAATCCCACCGGTGGGGACTTCCGTGGACCTCCCACCGGCCGCCAGGAAATGGTGTAGTGCCCGCCTGTCTGTGATGACACGTCGCCACTCTTACCCTTACTCCAAGTCCCACCAGGGTCTGTTCTCGACACTGTTGCTGGCTGCCTTGTGTCCGGATTCGCTCATTAAGCAGCCACACCAAGAATTTGTTACCTAAGCAGCCTTGACAGGAAAGAGTGGAAAGGCAAGAGTTAGGAAGGAAAAAGGGAGAGAGGGAGAGAGAGGGGGAGAGAGAGAGGGAGAGACTGAGAGAGAGGGAGAGAGAGAGAGAGAGAGAGGGAGAGGGAGAGGGAGAGAGAGAGGCAGCCTGAAGCAAGTCACATCACACAGTGCCACTGAAGGAATGCTGTCCTCGTAAACTCATAAACAAGCACACCAAACCTTGTGTAAGGAAAGAAGAGGGGCTCTGAGGACTTGACAGGAAAAAGGCAAGATTTTCTACCCACTGGTTTCAGTTTTTCTTCCAGATACTCTTGGTGAAGTAAGGAGACTTCTGTTTGCTGACAGAGAGCCCTTGATTTCTCTTTCAAGATGATGATGTATTTGTGGGTAGGTAGTCTCTCTCTCTCTCTCTCTCTCTCTCCCTCTCTCTCCCCCCTCTCTCTTTTTTCTCTTTCTGTCTGATTAATAAATTGACTTCGGGGATAAAGATTGCAGCCCAGAGTAATCGCATTTTGTGTGAGGTGATTAGACTTGTGACAGAATCATCTCCCAGTGCTATAGGACATGCGCTCGCATTTCCAGTGGGAGTTTAGGCAAGACCTGGTTCATTAGCATGAAGCTGCAATTTTATTTTCAGTTGCAAAAAGGAAACAATAACAACAAAAATGGGGGGGTGGAATGCATGGCTTTCTCTTTTCTTGGAACACTGCGATGGTGAATTCAGGGAGGGGGAAGAAAAAGAGAGAAAGAAAGAAAAGGTCTGGAAAAGCCGGTGCAGGCATGAAGCAAATTCTGCATCACTTGTAGGTGTGTGGGATTTTATTTAATTACCAAGAACGAGCTGCTCTGAGTCGTGGCGTTTTTTTTGTTTGTTTGTTTGTTTGTCTGTTTTGTCCTGTTTTCTCTCACAAGTGACTACTTACCTGTCATTTCAGGGCCGAGTGTCGTAGATGAGAGCAGCGCGTTGTGTTTGCCTTCGCCAGGTGTGTGTTGCGATGTGTGTATTGTACAAGATTGGTTTTTTAAAAAGGTGGATTTCCCTGGATTTGTCTGGGCTTGCTGAGAGGCTCCTTGTCACCATCCGTGTGTGTGTGTGTGTGTGTGTGTGTGTGTGTGTTTTAGGAGACGGCATTCACATACAAACATTGAAGTGGGAACCAGTAGTTATGAATTACAATTTTTACTGTTGAAGCAATTTAGAAAAAGAGCAACCTGGCACAGAAAAGCTTAGAAAAATTCCTTAATCATGTTTGGGGACGAATACACGTCCTGGGTTAGTTTGGCCACCGAAGGACTGTGTGCTGTTATCAGCAGAGGAGCCAATCTCCTGCGCGCAAGGGGTGTCCCCCTCTTCCGTGGGAGGGAGGCATGTGCCACGTCAAAGTCTGTCTTTTCCACCAGCATCGTCATCAGTGCTGGTTTCCGCTGTTCAGCACACTTAGAAAAACCCCTTTTTATTCTTCTCCCTCCAATTACTTTTCTAGCTCAACTCAGATCCAAGAACTTGCCTTTGCTGGAAGAAAGCAAGCCTCTTTGTCGACTTCTTTGTTAATCAAGTCGTTCTGTGACCTCCGCTGGTGTCTCAGCCTGCCTCCCCCTCAGTGAGCTTTGTGATTTCCACTTTGTTTCTTCCCCTCCCCTCTCCCCTCCTCTTTCCTTGTGGACATTTTCCTTTGTAGTGACTTTAGCTTCATTTCCACCTGGTTTATTTTTGCACAGTGCAGTACAATGGCTTCTGCCAGTTGGGGACAGACTGTCTCTATTATCATTTTGTTTTCCTTTTAGGACAAGTTTCCTCTTCAAACTTACCTGTCCCAAAAGACGTGTTTACAAAACTACTGAATAGCATAGACTTAGCGTGAATGTAACAGAGATCATTTTACCTAAAGACACCAGAATTCTCATACCATTTAATTGGGACGGCAGAGGCTGAAACAATTAAAATTTCGAATGTTTACAAAATGTTGATTTTTTTTTTTTAAGCACTAGGAAAATTAGTCACATGAGATCATCGCATCATTTATTAAATAAATTAGTATTCTGGTATCTCAGGAAAAGGAGTCTATTTTGGTTTTTGTTTTGTGGGTGGATTCTGGCTAGTTGTAAACAAATTTCAGTTCCACTGTGGTGAGTAATGATTTGCTGGTCACACTTTTTCTCTGAGTTGCTAAGTGGTGGTGTTGATTCTATTTATTAAGTTTGGTGGCTCACACACACATGTCTGCAGTACCACACAGGGGAAAAAGCATTGCCAGCCTGGGCCCTCTCCTAGGTCCTAAAATCTGGCTAACCCGATTCCTGGTAATTAGTCCATCTGTGACTTTTAAGACCTGAGCCCCCCCTTCTCCCCCCCGCCCCCCGCCAAATTCTTGCTTTCCTCTTTCGCACCAATGCTTTTCTGTGCTACGTTCTTATTAACTGCATTTATCAAATTGAAAAATGTCTACTACCTTCCTGCCCTGTGCTCCAGTATTCTATTTCCATCTTTAATTCAGAATTTTTTTGGTCTGCATTCCAAAAATGGCAGAGACTTGAGATGGGAACAGCTGGATCCATGCTGCTTAAGGAGACAGGAATTAGCGAGTTAGCATTAACGCTGTGAGGTCTGGAGGGTTTTTCCTTCCTCCTCTTTCCTTCCTTTCTAATGCGGAGGCTCTGCCCTTGCCTCCTAGTCTGTAAATACAGATACTCTCAGTGTGGCTGGTATCTCTGTCTTAGAGCTTGTGTTGCTCGAGGAAAATGAGTCTCAGCTATAACCGTGTATGAAAATATGAAAACAGCGTTCGCTGCTCTCTCACAGATCCCACAGTGAAAACGAAGGCACATGGAGACACAGTGAAACAGATACCGCGTCCGGTCTATTCCTGTCATTGTTTCCTAGATGTGTTAAGTAGTCTCTGAACGTGCACCTGTGCTCAGAGCACACGATTTCGGCGAGTATGTGCTCACTGGGACCGGAACCTTCTCCTTGGGAGCTGTGGGATCCAGTGGGGTAGAATCGTCTATCTTTTCCTCTATCCCCGCTCAGTCACTTTTGTGTTTGGGGACTGTCTTCTCAGGATGTGAATGGAATGCTCCAGAGGAGCACTGACGAAAAGCTCAGCTTAGCTCCCCTACACCAGTGGGGTAATGCG
Source organism: Mellivora capensis (assembly GCA_004024625.1). Classification (NCBI taxonomy): domain Eukaryota; kingdom Metazoa; phylum Chordata; class Mammalia; order Carnivora; family Mustelidae; genus Mellivora; species Mellivora capensis. Next base: position 26,304 of record PISX010004861.1, on the reverse strand, counting down.
ATTGCTGTCGTGCAGCACTGAGGTCTAAAGCCCCTTCCAACATTTGTACAGCCTTTCCTTAAATTTCTTTAACAAGTTCTTTCCTATTAAAAAAAGAATGAAGCTTGGTAGTTTCTGCTGTATTCCGTTTCCCCAGCGTGAGGACAAGTTGGTGTACGGGAAAAAGAAAGTTGGGTTCTCGGGCACTGTTAGGCTAACCTCTGAGCAGTTCTGATTGACCAAACTCGGGCACCCTAGAAGAGGGAAACTGCTTTCCCTGGGGACTTCCAGAGAAAGCAGGGAGGTCACTTATACTGAGAGCGGAATCTGTGCGGGGTTCCAGGCAACACATTCCCTAGAGTGAGAGAAAGCCTCTCGACCAGTACAGCCCCCAGCCCCACTGTGCTAATTCACGTGCTCGGGGATTAGTCTTTCTTGGGATTCAGAGAAGCTGTGTCTTCCCAGGGCTGGCAGAACAAGGCGCCGTTGACACTCGCTCATCGCATTTGGAGATAAGGTCCCATCTACCCTAGTCCTCAGGTCCGGGACCAAAGGGGCCCCAAATGGAACTCCACTGTGATGGGTATTTCACTTTCGAATTTGTTTATTTTACTTTTTCCTCTTAAAATAGAGAACCATTTCCATTTTATTATTTCTACTCACATTTTCTCTTTTATGTACCAAGAGCTCTTCCTCTGTTCTTTTTACTTGTAGTTAAAATACTGCCATTTTTATATAACCTTTCAATCATTTTATCACATTTAATCATATGATTCTCCACATCCTTTTATAAACCGAGCATTGTACATAGGTGTTTGATCTCCGAGAATCTCGGAGTGATGTTGAATAGGCAGGGGAAGGAACCAGGAACCCCAGTAGGCGACTCCCCTCCTTTTGACAATGCAGCTCAATCACTAAAAAGGAAAAAAAAAATGAAGGCGTCATCAAAAATGCATCTACAGGATCCTGGGAGTCTAGAATCCCCTACTGTGCGTTACCCATGGCAGGATCTCCGCCAGCCGGAACATTCTGTTCTCAGACTGCTCTTAGCAAACTTTGGAAGTAGCTGAACAATCAGCCAGCCTCCTGCATCCCCCCCACCCCATGCCAGGCACTTGGGGGAACCTCCTCTGAACTGCCCACTCTCTTTCCTGAATGCCTAAAGCTTTTTCTGTACTTTTCTCCATATTCTAGCAACTGGTTACAAACCAGGTATAGAATGCTGGATTTATAAATTTGGTATAGACTATAGTTTATGCATAAATTATAGATACATACTCAGGTTTTTTTATGTTCTGGGGTCATCAAACCAATTTAATTTAAACCTCTCTAGGGCAGAACAACATCTTTCCCTCTTATTTTAACAATTTTTCTTGCTGCTTTATTTCCAACAAAGCACGTGCCCCTTGTAGTAAAAGTGGACAAGAAGAAGAAAACAAATAGCACTAACTCTTGTAGCACCTAAGATATATACCTAAATATTAACGCTAATTTTTTGTGTTGTTCTAACACACACATAAGCGCATGCACATTTATTTTCCCAATTTGGAAGCAACATTGATTATAAGGACTATAAAGCATAGCATTGATTTATTAGGAGGACTTGTTTCTGTGTGTGTGTGTGTGTGTGTGTGTGTGTGTTTAGCAGCAGAAATGCCATCACACCAACAGGCCATATCATTGTAAAACACATCTCAAGTTCAGGTACATTAACATGTGAAGAAGGGAAAAAGAAAGCCTCTGAGAGGGAATATTCTGTTTGAAAAAAATGAGATCACACTGTTGTAGAACTTACTGTTTTGTAACCTGCTTTCATCACTTACCATTTGGTGCCAGTAGATATTTTCCACAGCAACATCTTTCATGTTTGCCTGGTTGGCGTTTCCGTGTATGGCTTCTCCACAGTTTAACCCATTATTTAATTGCCGGTTGCTTCTGTTTGTATAAATCTTTCCCAGGACCTAGCATGGTGCTAATATACACATGAAGCATCCACTCGCTTGGTCTGTTGATTATTTATGAAGCCTTTATTGAGCACAGACTGTATGCTAGTCATTACGCTGTACCTTTGGGAATATACAGGGAAGCAGAGGCTCTGCTCAGAATTTGGAAGAGCCGGAAATGGCAGGTTGATGGTGGACATCAATCACCTGTTGCCTGCAGTTCGTGGATTTGCTAATTATCTGTTCCTGCCTCTGATACATGCTCTCCTTTGCCAAATCTAACTTTAGGACGGCCTCCTTTTTTGCTATGATTCCTTAGCTCTGCTTTGGAGGCCTGAGTATGCTGTTTTTCCCCGTATTTGTTGACCCATCAATCGGATGGTTTCTTTTTGTAGGAACTGGTGCTAGAGATTTCTGGTAGCAACCAAAGAAAACATTTTTTTTTGTTGCTGTTGCTGTTGCAGGGAGAAAGATTTCTGTGCTTTATCCTGATGCTGAGAATTTCTATGTTTTCTACGACTGGACTGGTTTGTAGCAAAATGCCTCAGGAATACAAAGATGATTCCTTTTCCCCCAAAGAATTCTGATTCAGAAATTCATTTCTATTGACCTGGCGAGTTTATTCGGTACCTGTAGTGGCCACCATATGTCTTAGTGAGGGGCCCGGAAAAATGGACCCAGTCGACGCTGATTACTGAGATGAAGAATCCCATCCTTACTCGTCTCTTATCTTTCTTGACTGTAATTTATGCAGAAATCCCCTCCTTTGTCTCTGTATCCCCAGGGATGGCTCAGCTCTCCCAACACACTCTCATTCTCTCAAACACTTCAACCACCATTCTCTTCCTCCAAACCGGGCCTCCTCTTCTTCACTCCAGCAGAGGAACACCTGTAATGTTGGTACAAGATATTTTTAAACATTTGGAAAGAGCTGGTTTCCCAGCATCTCTGTGTCCGAGGTACCCATTTGTTTAGATGATCTTCAGATACAATAAGGCCAATTGGCATGAGGATCCCAACCTTCTGGGTGATGAGCGGGAAACTGGATGGACTGAAAGTTAATGAATGGGAGCTCATTTATGACTTAGATCTTCTCTCCCTCTGGCTTAACCATTCATGGCCTCTACTCACTGCAGACTCTCTCTGGCAGAGGGAGTAATACGTTATTTTCCGCTTGAGCACCCAGAAGCCATTGATGTAAATTGATCGGTACTTTTTTTGTATTTTTCTGAAATTCTGTTTACATGCACATTCCTCTTTGTCTGCAAAGTGATTGTATCATAAAGCCCTATCCATTTTTCTTTCCAATCTAATAATGACACTAAACTCATTGAATTCTTGTGTCTAAAGATTCTTCCAAAAATAATGGGCCTATATAGGGCAGCAAAAACATGGCATTACATGGAAGGAAATAAAATAAATGGGCCAATGCTTTCTCTCAGTAGGAAATTCTCAACCTAAGGCTTATGATCTTTCTGATATTGATCGATCGATCGAACTATCTATCTAGAAGCAAAACCTGATGTGTATTGACAGAAAAGGGTTATAGAGGCTTTGCGTTTACATTTTTTTTTAAAGATTTTATTTATTTATTTGACAGAGATCACAAGTAGGCAGAGAGGCAGGCGGGGGGTTGGGGGGGCAGGCTCCCTGCTGAGCAGAGAGCCCAATGTGGGGCTTGATCCCAGGACCCTGAGACCACGACCATAGCCGAAGGCAGAGGCTTTAACCTACTGAGCCACCCAGGCTCCCCATGTGTTTAACTTTTAAACATAGTCACTGGCCAGTTCTGCAGGTTCTTGAGCTCTGGCAGATGGTAACACACTGACTTAAGGTGAAGCAGCCTTCTGTTCTTCGTTTTATATTTGGAGCAGCATTTCCTACCTGCACCGTCAGAAAACATCACAAACCTCCAGCCACATACTTGATCAAACGATGCAGGTTTGAACAACATAAGCAAATTAGTTTCTGTACAAACCTTGTGTCCCCATTCAGAGAAGAACAAATTGAAAAATTGATATTCAATACCAACAAGATAATTTCAGGAAGCAATAGAGCATTGTTTTGACAACTAAGGAACATGAAGCTTTTAGGACAAGTGGAGGAAGAATTGTAGATTGTGCTTTCCATTTATTATCCAAAGACGGTCTTTGGTAGAAATGCAAGAAAACAATTGGGAGGAAGAGGTGGGTGTAGGAAGGAAGGGGAAGACCGGGGAATTGTTGGGAGAGATATAATGCTCTTTCAAGTGGTGGTGTGCATTGGATGACGGGCGTTTTTATTATTGATGTATTTTTCCCACTCCAGTGTCTTTGCCAGTGAGTTAGGTGGTATGGCTGAGATGGGAGGTGGTCTTTGATAAGAGCAGAATATAAAAGGGGGAGGGCATAAAGAGCTCTCTGCTTATATTTAAATAACTTGCTATGGATAATATATTGATTATTTGCTCTCTTCGGTTACCCAAAAGTTTTGCCCCATCTCTCGATATCTAAAGAACAGACTTTGCTTTTCCAATACATCAAAGGCACAAGTTCCTTCTGGAATAATCTTTTTACTGTTAAAGAGTGACCTACAATTCTTTTATTTGCAAATCTGTATTTTACTGGCAAAGTTCATAATTTGTTCTAGCTAGAATGTTCTGTCTTAATGGCACCCATGACAAAATGAAAATTTGGTTACATTTTTTTCAGTGATATGGAGTTGCATGCTGTCTTACATTTGGCTGTTTCTTTCCTAATTCTCGGAATTACACTGCGAGTCTGTTCATGGAGGAAGTGTCTTGAGCCCTCTCTCTACTTCTCTGTACATGGATGTCCTGATACACACTAGGTGGGAGCTCAAAATATGTTTATTGATAATGATTATGTTTACAAGATCATGGTGCATCACTAACCAAATAGAAATTTGTTTTCTTTTCATTCATTTATTTGCTCAAAGATAATTAGAGAATTTCCAATGAGTCAGATACCATGTGCCCAGAGTGTTGGGGACAGAGGGAGCATGATATGGTTTCAGCCGTCATGGAACTCATATATAGTTCAGGTGTCAGATAAACTAGAACAAAACAGGGGCGCCTGGGGTGCTCAGTGGTTTAAAGCCCCTGCCTTTGGCTCGGGTCATGATCTTGGGGTCCTGGGATCGAGCCCTGCATTGGGCTCTCTGCTCAGCGGGGAGCCTGCTGCCCCCTCCCCCCCGTCTGCCTCTCTGCCTACTTGTGATCTCTGCCTGTCAAATACATAAATAAAATCTTTTTAAAAAAATAAAAAAAAATAGAACAAAACAAAACACAAGTCGTAAGAAAGGAACAAAGCCGGTAGATAAAGGGTTTTGGCTAAGACTCATGGTTGCCAAGCTAAGCTGAGTTCAGAAGGGGAATATATGGGTTCACATATCTGAGAAGTCCGAAGATAGCTGTTTAAGTGCACGTGGATGTCAAATCACATCACTGGGACTCAGACTTCGTTTCTCAGGTCCCTCTCCTGTGTGTTTCCCCCACAAAGTGGCCAAGGTGGCCACTGGTGGCTTCCAGCTGACATCCACTTCACGTGATGGCAGCCCTGATGGATGGACCACATTAATGCAAAAAGTAAGGGGTTCTGAGAGAAGTTCTGGGACCAGTTCTGCGCCCCCAGGGTGTGTCATCTACCCTCCCCCAACTGATTCCTGAGACTTAATGTCCACACCTGGGTAAAACAGCCACTATTCAGAATCTGAGGGTAGGCTCAGCTCTAAGAAAATATGAACTGAGAGTAGGGGAGAGGTGGGTTTCCCAGGAAATATTAAAGAGTTGTTACCAGAAGGAGAAATAACTTCTGGTTAGGTAAAAACAACAGATGCCCACTGTACAAATAAATAAACATTATAATCGCAGCTTGTAGTGAGAGCCAAGATGCAAACCACAAGGGTGTTTGGGAAGGGTATCAGGAATGGTGACATCAGGCATGGTTTGTCCAAGAAGGGATTTTCTCAGCTGAGACCTGGGGATTAGGAGGCTGCTATCGGGGAGGAAACTGCTAGGTAGGGGTGGGCAAGTTGGACATGACTGCAAGGAAGTTCCAGAAGGCCAGTTTGGCCGAAGCTCAGGGTACAAGGGAGTGTGGCCAGAGAGGGAGTTCTGAGGGATACAGGAGTCAGACCATGCTCCGTTAGAGCTACGTGGCACTTCTGTAATGTCAGAAACCCACACCTGCTGTGCCTTCTAGAATTAAAGCAAGGGGCAGGGGGAGCTACAGAGAGTTGTGGAGAAGACAAAGGGAGTGGCCTTCTTTTTTCTTTGAGAAGTGTTGGAGCATTAAGTAGTAGTTTTCTCCTAGGATCTTAAGCACCTCTCCTTCTGCTACAAATAACTGAATTCTACCCAATTTGACTTTGCTGCCACTCATAAAAGGCAAGCACACATATGTACTACACCCACTGCTTCTCTGCATCCAGCTCTGATCCCTATTTTCAAAGAAACCTCATCCTCAGACGTCTACAATGACTCCTTCACGGATGCTGAATCAGCAGGCTTCTCATGCTTCTGTACCAAAAAACTCTGATGGGGGAGTGGGTAGATAAAGGAGAGACTCAAAAAAAAAAAAAAAAAAAAAAAGAGCAGTGTGTGGAACATTGCAAACCCCAGGTCACCTGCAGAGCTGGGGAGAATGGGAGAGGGACTCCTTGAATAAATCACAGGCTTTCCATAAGGTTCGTTCTGTCCAGCACCAAGCACCCCCAGCTGAGGATCAGAAATACAAAATTGTTTAATAATGGTGAGTGTTGTTAGGAATTTCGAGTGTCTTCAAGGGCATTTGACTTAAATGAGCTCAGTGATGGAGTATTCCAGTAAAGAGAGTGCTGTTAATGTGCTAAATTAAAAGGCTAATCAGAGAAGCAAATGCTACAAATGAGCACAGGAACACAATTAGTTAATGGGGGATTGAGAGGAAGAGGGGAGGGAGGTGTTTTGGGGGTTTTGTTGTAGTTGCTGTTATTTTGTTTTTGTTTTGTTTTCATATGTGAGATTGTTTCGGATTTTCCCTGAAGCCCTCAATATTTTAAAGCAACGAAAGGGGCAGAGACTCTTCTGCCATTCTGTCATGTGTAACATTAAGCCGAAAACAGCCTACTTTCCTTTTTTTTTTTTTTTAAGATTTTATTTATTTGACAGAGAGAGATCACAAGTAGGCAGAGAGGCAGGCAGAGAGAGAGGAGGAAGCAGGCTCCCCGCTGAGCAGAGAGCCTGATGTGGGGCTCGATCCCAGGACCCTGGGATCATGACCTGAGCCAAAGGCAGAGGCTTAACCCACTGAGCCACCCAGGCGCCCCCCTACCTTACTTTCTTAAAGAAAGAGATTGTGCCTGCACATTCTCGCAGGTACTCCTAAACATCGCAATCAAGTATCGTCGTATGCAGGTAATACAAAGTTTCTTGGTGTATTATAATCACTAAGACATTGTAATCATTAAGAGGATGGACTTTGTGGTAAATCAGACTGTCATCAAAATCAGGCCTTCCCATATTACATACACGTAAACCTCAGTTTCTCCGTCTTTCACACGGGGCCGATGCCAGCCCACGAGGGTGCCATTCACTTGACGTTGAGCCGGATTGCTGAGTGGCCCATCCTGGTTGCCTTCTAGCCAGCAGCCTTTCCCATTAGTTGTTCCTTCCGACTGGTGGGTCAGTGCCCAAACCCTCTTGCTTGCTAAATATTGTGCGTGTCACTCTTGCCTAGCACTAGTTTTAAAAGGTTGTGGTCAAATCAAATGGTGCATCACAAGAAGGGTCCTCGGAATCATACATAGCAGGTAGCAGGTGTTGGGGAAAAGTTACCGCTGTCAGTACGACAAGCCGCATCCCCTGCAAGGGTGAGTGAGGGTGTGCATCGTTGCAGGGGTGACCCCCACCCATCTGTCCACAGTGGGAAGTGGTTCAAAGAGCAGGCAGTTTAAGAGCCAGCCCCATATGGGCTCACATTTCATTTTGTACCAGTGCCTCACTGTGTGACCTCAGACATTTTACCAAACCCACTTTAAAATGGAGGGTAATACTTGAAGAATCATGAGGATGAATTGACAGAATATTTTTTAGTGCTTAGCTTAGTGCTTTGCACTGAAATGTGAGACTTTAGGCTCCTTTCCCCCCCATTACTAAATAAAACTCACAAGCAGATGGGGGGCGGGGGGGGACAATCTTCAGAGAGGGGTAAAGAGGAAGGAAAACAGGAGATGAAAGCAGATTTTAAATTTGAGTTTGGGGACACCTGGGTGGCTCAGTGGGTTAAAGCCTCTGCCTTTGGCTCAGGTCATGATCCCAGGGTCCTAGGATCGAGCCCTGCATCGGGCTCTCTGCTCAGCCGAGAGCCTGCTTCCTCCTCTCTCTCTGCCGGCCTCTCTGCCTACTTGTGATCTCTGTCAAATAAATAAATAAAATCTTTAAAAATAAATAAATAAATTTGAGCTTGAAAGGAATGAATTAACATCAGGTCTTTGTATCCACATCCTGAAAAATGGGTAGAAGAAAATGCCCATGAGAAGTGTTCTCCTTTAAAAAAGAATTATGATTACTCTTATGAAAACAAAATAACTGGACATTATAAAATTGAAATATAAGTAAGAATATTAATCTCCCAAACCTGTCACTCTCTACCGATAATATTTTGATATATTTCTGCATCTTTTAAAAGATCAATATACTCAATTTAAGTGGCTGTCCTTTTCCATCAAACATTAGAGTCACACTAGAAATATAATTTCATACAAATTATTTTAGAAACAGTTTCTGGGGTTACTAGATATTTTTTGAAAATATGAGTTTTTAAAGTTGGTATCATTTTTTAGCATTTTGATATAATATAATTTACTTGCCCATTTCCTTATTGTTGGATGTTCTTTTTATTTTTTTAACCATAGCCCATGATAAATATTAATGAAATGAACAGTAACAACTATAAAAATGTACCAAGTGGGCAAAAGAGGATAAACAGATGAATCAGATGGAAAAATCAAATGGCCATAAATATAGGACATTATGTTCATCCTCCCCAATGTCAAATAAATGTAAACTAAGACCAGGTTTTTTTTTTTTTTCAAATTGAGAGAAATTTTTTGAAGGATAATATACTCGATGCTTGCTAGAGCTTGATAATACTCATTCTCAGGCACTTTTAGTGGGGATCTAAGTTCCTGAATAGTTATATAGGTTAGCTTGCAGGTATAAAGTGGGTTTTTTTGTTTGTTTGTTTTTTGCTGTTTTTAAAGAGAAAAGCTTGTACTTTGTGACCCAGCCAAGGATTATTTCCCAAGGAACTCAGAGACATAGGGAAAAAAATATATTATGTACAAGGATATGCGGTACTAAGTTATTTAAATATACTAAATATTTTCTCAAGCTTTCATTTGGAAGTTTCCATGCAGACATTTCTTGGCTTGTGTAGGACCCATTCCCATAGCTAGGAATTTATTCCTTCTGCACCAGCATGGCACAGAAAGAAACTAAGCCAGTGCTGTACCAGCTCTCCTTCAGGCTGGAGGAATTCATGATGCAGCATTGTGATTGGAAAATGTACTACTCATTGAATAAGATGGAATTCAGGAAAAAATTAATACTCATATGTGATGGCAAGAAATCTCTGAATTACATTCCAGAGCAGTGATAATAACAATCATAGAATATAGCAGTGTGCACATAAGTGACATCAGAAGAATTTTAGATGCAAAAAGGAGGCTCAGAGAGGGAGATAGGATGTAGCCAAGTTTATACGATCAAAAGCATGTATAGAAGGAAAGTAAACCATGTATCAGAAAGTGACACTCTTTGAAAAGATCATTAACAGCTATTAAGACAAAGATGAAACTTTACCATAAGGTTACTAGAAGATGCATTTTGTGAGGACATGAGTTTAAGGCATGCAGAATAGGTATTCAGTGTTTTGTGTATTTTTAAAATGTGTTTGCCACTAAAGACAAATGCGGAGTTTGCTCCCAAGCATGTTCCTATCCCCAGCCCCTCTTAATGTTAGAACTTGGCTGATGCCCAGCATGAGCAGCAGTGAGTTGCAGTTTCTGACTTCTAAATGAGAGCCATTTGGCTCCGGTCTTTTCGCATCCCCAGTCCAGGGATTGTGTCGTTGGTGAATTGTACCGAGGCATGGCTGCAAGGGTGAAATCCAATCTTTGCTCCCCTTTGCCTCCTTTATCAAACCACATACCATGGTCTGGAGCTGCATCCACCCAGAGGCAAGGGTGCCATTTTCTTTGCACAAAGATGAGATAAGCTGTCAGTTCTTACACCTTCCAGCCTTCCCAGAGAAGGGGCCTTTTCCTAATTCACAACAAAACAGTGTAGGCAGGCAAACTCTTGCCAGAGTCTACTCTCTCTCATCAAGATGAAACACTCCTCTCATTCTTGGGCATCAGATACCAACTCAGCTACTATTTGCAGGGGCTTTCCTCATGAAAATTCAAATTTGAGAAAGGAGATGAAAATGTCTACCTTGATTCTAACTTCGTAGAGGATCTCTGTTCTGTATATACCATAGACGATTGGATTCCATTAGCATCTATGTGAAGAGGGATCTGATATTGAGCCTAAATCTTTCTGAAAGCCTTAGAATTGTCTTTAGTGAAGTGTTAAATAGTAGCCTTCAAGCATTCACTTTTTAGATGTCTTCACAGGATTTAAAGGAAGAATAAAACATGCCAGGATATTTATGAATCATGAGATTTAATAGAGACCAAAGTAGATCTTATTATTGATGTGCTTACTGCTTCATTAAATTCCCCTTAAGGTTTGCGGCATGGATATGGATCATTTGCAATAATAATTATACGGTGATCGATTGATTGGGTCTGACATTGCACTTGTCACCTTGAAATGCAAAATCCATCTATTTTCAACAGTGTGAGCATTTCTCGCTAATCTTACACACCAGCATGCAATAGTTTATTTTATGGAGAAAGTACAATTTATAAAGTTTGGAGGCTTAACATTAACCTTTTGCTAAAAACTGAAGTATCGCTTGTCATTTTACAGAGAAATGAAAATCATCCAACCAGCAATTTTTTTGAGATTAGAAAACACAGTCTAATTTCAAAAGAACTTTTCAAACCAAAAATGCATGTACTTCAGTTGAGCGCTACAGTTATTGTGAACATCTCAGTCAGCTGAGCCTTCCTGCAGAGCGTGGACGATACACCTGCAAGCTTAGGCCTAATTCTGCTTGTGAGCATGTGCTCATGCGTACACACACGCACACACGTGCATGCACACACACACACACACGTGTCTACCTTTTTATCTGTCTACTATTCATTTATTTATTTCCACACCTAACTCTCTAAGTAATCCTCTCTATTCCTGAAAACAATAATGGAAAGTTCTGTTTCTGAAAAGCGTGGGTGCTTCCCAGCATTTCTGTACAAGATATTACTGTATGTTTTACCACTTGAAGATTCACACATTTCTTTCCAAGTTGTGATTTTTTTTTTAAATAGGGAAGGGAAAACCAGTGACCTCATTCTCTTGCATTTTTATTGACTTTGATTTCCAGAACTTGAACTATACTGAAGTGGTGACGTGGCCGGTCTCCAGTCACTTTAGCAGCACGTCCTCACGCGTGTCGTTGCTTCTCGAGGGCCAGGCATGGGGCCTCATGCTGGAGAAAACAACAAATGAGGCTGATGTGACCCTTTATCCACATGGAACTTGTGTTCCAATAAAGAAGTGGCCCATCTTCAGTCTTACTGAATTTAGACATGCAGCGTAATAATTGGCGTGAAAGATTCACAACATACTAGTGAATCAAGAGATGATTAATGAAAAAAAAAGGAATATAAACTAAGGTCCCCTTTAAAATACATTAAAAATAATAATGATATGAAGGAAGATGTGATTATTATCCCCATGATGCATTTTATGCATTTGAAGACTAGAGAGGTTAAAATTCCTAAAATTTATGAGCTAATAAGTACCAGAGAGCCAGTATACGAACCCAGAAAGTCAGTCTGCAGAGGCCATGCTTTGCAGAGTTTATTTCTAGAAGTGTGTATACACACCAAGATGGTATGGCTGGTTGCTATTTTCTCCTTTTCACGTCCCTGCAGTTTTGAGTTTTCCCTGTTATGTATAGGTGATATTTACATAATAAAAACAATTTAGAGAAATATAAATAAATAGAAAAAAATAAGCCTCATATAGGACACAATAACCAGCAAGCATCATAGTATCAGCATTTGCAAAGAAAAACCTGCAAGGCACTGAACAATATTTCGGAAGTTTCTAGTTCTATGACCTAAAATGAATTTCCCTCTAAGCCATGAGGAACTACCAGTTCCTAATGACACCATTTGCCAAAGCTCTTCACAAGTGTGAGAACTCTCAAGTAGCAGTTTCTGTTTGCTGACCCGAGTCTCTACTTCAAATGGGCATGGAAGCCTGGAGTCTGCAAGCCATTTGCTGGTTCAGACAACTTTGCCTCCTATTCCATAATAACAGCAAGAAGAAAAAAACAGAATTTAACCTTTTTCTTCTGTTTTTCACATATAACATCTGAAGTCATCTGTTAAAGCAATCCCAAATGATGGCTGAATAATATATACAAATTAAGTCTAAGTTAGATCATAAAAAACAGCATTCATATATGGAATGCCAGGTGCTATGTTGAAGACTTCACATTATTAAACTTATCCCCATCTCCCCTCCCACCCCCTCCAACAGAATTGAGGATATAACATGGTGCCCGTTTAGTTACTGTGGTTTCTCATGGGGCAGAGCCAGTGTAATTTGCAAAAGCTTCTAAGTGAATCAGGCACCTAACTTCATCCCCATCAGGAGATGATGCCCTTCTGACTAAGATAGGCTGTTCTAAATCTGAGATTAGGGAAACCGCGTCAGGGTACTAGATGAGAAAAGTGATTTTTAGAAAAGTAAAATAACTTGCTCAAGGTCTGGTTTTCCATTACTTTTCAAAATTAATGGTAAAGTGGGAGGAGAACGTTGGGCTTCTGTAGTCAAGTCAGGACCTCTTTCTACCAGATTGCTAACTCCTTAGTGTGGCTCTTTCAATGAGGGTGCCCAAACACAAGTGCTTTTCTTGTTGGTTACTTGTGTGTGGCCTATGGAGATAGGGACACTAAACCAAGGGACTCTAATGTGCACTTCCTTCAATGACTTACTCTGTTATTGGGTATTTCTCTGCCTTCTTGCAATCGTGGGTGGCCAAAGTAACCAACTTCTGTAGGATTAAGCAAAATCATGCATAGATGGAGAATTTACTGACATACGAAACAGAACGGTTTAAAAGGAAGGCGTCAGATGCAGCTGCATCAAGAAACTCAGATAATATTCTTTAGACTATTATAGACTAGACATAGTCTATAGATGTCTCTACAGATTAGATAGTGATATATAGACAGATCTACCTAAAATATGCGCAGATACAGAAACATATGTGTATGTATACATACATACATATACATATATATATATATTTGTCTTTCCTTTTCTCAGCTCTGTTTTTTTTTTTTTAAGATTTTATTTATTTATGACAGAGAGACAGGGAGAGAGGGAAGACAAGCAGGGGGAGTGGGAGAGGGAGAAGCAGGCTCTCTGCTGAGCAGGGAGTCCGACTCAGGGCTGAATCCCAGGACCCCAGGATTCTAAGTCACCCCAGTGACCCTAAGGCAGACGCCTAAGGGCTGAGCCACCCAGGCTCTTCAGCTCTGTTTTCTTTGATATAGGCTTCGGTCACAGACAAGCCCCTTTTCCTGGTAGCTACCAGCAGTTTCAAGCTTCTGGTCTTCTAGCTAGGTACCTCCAGGTGAAAGGGAGCATCTTTGCCTCCAGAGTCTTCTCAGGTTTAAGCAAAAGTTTCGGGACTGCCTTTCATTGGTCCAGCTTAGGGTATGTGCTCCTCCATTAGCCAATCACACTGGTCCAGCAGTAGTATATGGCCACTGGACAGCTCTGGGTCCCCTGACCACCCATGGAGGCCAGAACTTTTATCTTTGCATCCATTTGATCAGAAAATGGAGGAGGTCGGGGCCTATTCAAGACAAGTGGAGATGGGCAGTTAATGCTAGGCAAGGAAAACAGTTATCCCATGCCTCATGTTTGTCTTTGCTAGTGACAGCTCTCTGAAATGATTCTGCCTGGCAGGATTTCTAACTGCACAAATCTTTGGCATTTCTGGGACTGAGAGAAAGTCCTAAAATACTTACAATTATTTAGGACCCCCCTGATGAATTCCTCCATACTCCTTAAAAATCCTTTGCTACAGGTTCGTAACGGTACCATGAACTCTGAAGATGTAGTTCATGTCTTGAGTCTAGTCTACCTGTGTGCTCCTTTGTGTTTTTAACTACCACATGCTGGTGGCTGTGTGTGTGGCTATGTGTGTGTGTCCATGCACACACGTGTGTGTCCATCTTTACAGATAACTCTCTTATCCATCCTGGATAGAGAATGGGTTGCTTTAGCTAATTATATAGTAAGGTTAGTTGAGAATTGGCAAATACAGGGATCAGGTTGAAAGGTATGTTGCATTTCTCCATCATTTGTTTTACATTTCTGGTGAAAAGACAAACAAAAGATCAGATACCCCGGGTGATTTTCAGTGATGAACCTGTCTTTGGAATCTCGTATACTTCAATAGTTCGTTGATCCAAGACTGCCCATTGTCTTTTTGCTTAAATGTTTGGGTTTTCTATGTGCTTCAGGACTTTTTCTTTTGGAAATTAGTCTGTCTCAAGGCCCTGGAATAATAATCACTATTTGGTTTCTGGTGCAATGATTTAATTTAGTTCAACAAACATTTATTGAAAGTCTATTAGGTGCAAGCCCTATGGTAGGCCCTGGAGATATGAATTCATAACACATAATCCCTGACCCCAGGAAACCCCAAATTTATTAAGGTGAATTAGATGGGGAGTGATCTGAGCAGATGCCCCCAAAGCTGTCTGATGAATGGCACTAAACAGATACACAGCAAATAAAATAGAAAACAAATGAATTAGTTAAATCTGTATTTCTCACGAGCAGGCACTCTTCTTGTCAGTGGGTATGCAAAAGTAAGGAGATGGACAAGATCGTCCGTGGCATGAAGCTTGCTCTCTAATGTAAGAGACAGACTGAAAACAGGCAAAGCAAATACATGAATGCATGATGACAATCTGTGGTAGGTGCTCTGAGTGACCTAAGTGGGATTTGAGATAGAGTTGTCAGGAAAGGCCTCTTAGAGAAGGGGATGTTTAAGCAGATCCTCAAAATGAGTTCAGCTCTGCAAAGAGCCAGTGTGAGAACATTCTGGGCAGGAGGAGCAGGAAGTACGGAGTCTCCAAGGCTAAAAGAGATGGCTAGGTTCAAAGTTGGAGCAGCTGGAGGGTAGTAAGCAAGAAGGGGAGTGGCAGGTGATGAGGTCAGAGAGAAGGTGGGGCCCTCCCTCAGGGGCTGAAAGGGCAGGCCAGAGCTTGTGTAGAAGTGTAGCACATTCTGGAGATGGTATTAGCCCAGAATGCATTGGCAAGGAGGCCACCCCAGGGTGAGAACCTGACCACATCTAGAGCTTCTTGATCATTGTCCATTGTCCTCCTCCTTCAGGATGGCTTATTTAAAAAAAAAAAAATCTTTATTTGAGGAATAATTAATGCCTACTAAACGGCACGCGTTTAAAGTGTACACTTTGGTAGGTGCTGAGGTCAGTGGTCCCGAGGAGGCATCCCCACCGTTGGAGAGTGAGCATCTCCTCTCCCAAGTGTCCCCCTGCCCCTCTGTCAGCTCTCCCTCCTGCCCTCCCCCAGGCAGCTGCTGATCTGCTTTCTGTTTCTATACATTAGTTTGCCTTTTCTAGCATTTTATATAAATGGAATCATGGAGTAGGCGGGGTTACTTTTCATAGCCGTTAAGCCTACACAGAATTCGAGTCTTTTAATCTTTCTCTCATATGTGTCCTTTGTGTCTGAAAAGGATCTTAAAAGTCATTTAACAATAACCTCTTTTTCTACAGTTGAGGTCTTAGATGGTGTGTTTGCTTGACTCTGAAGAGTTGAGGGATTTTCCTGACTTAAAAAGGCAGAGTTTGGCTCCTCTTTCCTTTTCTCAATTATTATTTCAGAATATACTATTGACCTAGAAAAGACAAAGGGGGAAGAACATGACAAAAAAATGGGGAAGTGGGAACAGAGGGACGTAGAGACAAATCAGGGGAAGATGCTGCTTAATGCTTCTGGTCCCAGGAATAAGAGGCAGGGATGGCCAATTTTGAGCCAATTAGAATAAAATAAAATACATCTCCCTACACTTGTGGTCAACATAATTCAATCTCTAATGGTTCAGAATGGCCTTGGGGTCATCATGGAATCAACTCTGGAATCAGAAACGTGACACAAAGGGGTCACTAGAGAACTCACGTTCAGGGAGCAAGCGTGCGCGTATGCTAACACACATGTTCACCATTCTCCCTAGTAACAATAACGAGCTAACTCATTTATATATTATTTATGTACAATTCATGCTTTGCTGCTTCCCAAAGAATTTGAAAGCACTCACAAGTTGTAGACCATATAATGGATGACATTTAGATGTTACCCTAGACAGAGGTCGGGTGTAAAATTTATCCATACATCCCCTTACCAAGCCTTTGTCGAGTACGCATTTTTTTTTTAAATTTATTTATTTGTCAGAGAGAGAGGGAGAGAGAGAGAGCGAGCACAGGCAGACAGAGTGGCAGGCAGAGGCAGAGGGAGAAGCAGGCTCCCTGCCGAGCAAGGAACCTGATGTGGGACTCGATCCCAGGACGCTGGGATCATGACCTGAGCCGAAGGCAGCCGCTTAACCAACTGAGCCACCCAGGCGTCCCTATTAGGCACCTACAATCTCCAAGATATTTTTCTAGGTACTGGCATACCCAGTGGTGAACAAAATAATTACTGCAGTCTCTATATTTGCCTGCACGTGTTTGTGTACTTGAGCGCGATTCCCTGGGATTTGTTAAATATGTTATGAATTGATTGTAAAACAAGAAAGCCAGTCCTATGCAGAGGAGGATATTAAATTAATACACCAGTTGGGCAACAGCCATTGCAATTAAAATTGCCCATACTGTTTGATATTCTAATTGCACCAGTAGACATTTTCTTAGAGTTATACTTAACCGTGTGCACAAAGATGCATGCGGAACAAGCCCTGCTTGTTGATCCTACATGCGCATCAAGGTAGAACTGGTTAGACAAGTCATGAGGCTTACTTAGGATTGAAACCATGCATTTATGAAAAGCATGGTATTGACTCACCTGCACTGCCCCTGAACAAACATATGCCCATACGTATGGTTATGGGCGCAGGGGGAGGGGAGCAGGAAGCATACAGCACGTGTGCTAGGCTTCCATTTGTCAACAGGGTGGAAGGGGGCTGTGTCTGTGCTATGTAACAATACAAGACACTTAACTTTAGAAAAGTTGTCATGGATCAGGGGAGCCAGGATGGACAAAGGGTAATCTCTTTGAATTACTTTAAATATTTACAGTGTACACGCATGGGATTTCAGTTTTGTTAAACTAGTTTTGAAAGTAGATACATAGATTAAACGGTAAGTAAAGGACATGTAAAGATTTTCTAATTTCTAACTTAGGGTTTCTTATAATGATTCTATGCAAAAGTCCCTCAGGTTTCTCTTCTGTCTCTCTTCCCCCTTTACCATGCCCTGACACAAACAAACAAAAGGGGTAAGGGTATCCACCCACAACCACACCCTCTCATCAGATTCCCCCTACTGCCAAGGAAATTAATGATCTGTTAACTGCTTCTCAGACCCAGAAAGCATTATGGAGCCTTGAAGGAAGGGAGAGCCCCCAGGTGGATACATCCCACCTGGACAGTGATGCTCCTTTGGGTCACTGAGGAGGGGCATTTGTGAACCAGGTGTGGGAGTGGGGGTCTCAGCTCAGAAGAGGAGGATCTCTGCGACTGGGGGCTGGAGAAAGAGGATGAGAGAACTTCACGGTACCCAGCCATCCCAAGCTCAGACATAGGACAAGGGATCCTAAGAAGAAAGCCATTCAGGGACACAACGTCCTCCTCTATTTCGTAATGGTGGTGGATTCAAGGAGCGAAGGGGCTCACGGCAGAGGAAAAAAGGAGTGATTACAGACAAAAACAGAAATTGAGGTTAGCCCCTTAGGCAGTTTCATTCATTCATTCGTGCATTTAACAAATAGGAATTGATACTTTCTTTGGGACTGATGGTGTGCTCCATGCTGGCATGTGATGGGGCGGGGCGGGGGGGGGGCGGACATTGCAACAAAGTTGCTGACTTCGATTTCATGCTACAAAGAGAGTCAAAGTGTCAGATAATCTCTCAGACGAATACAATATTATAAATTGTGATGGAGATCCTTGAAGAAGCTTGCAGAGTGAAACAGAGGGGACTGATCCTATCACAAGAACAGAGGAATTCTCTTTCTCCTGTTTATTTAGAAGTCTGCTACTATTAACGATTAATAACATCATCCCCACTTTATAGTCGAGGACGCTGTGGGACAGAGAGATGAAGCCATGTGGCCCTCCCAGCAAGCATAGGTAGAGTTAGGATTTGAACAAGTGAACACAGGGCTCAAGCTTAAAGAGAGATTGAGTCTGCCGCGGGGGTTGTTTTAAGGGTAAAACTCACAGCCTTCATGGTTGATGGTAAACAGAGATCCATGCTCGATTGGGCACAGATAGTGAGCAGAGATCTCTAAGCACAGGGATTAATTTAGTGGCTTTGGTGACATTTGGAGTGTTATTTTGGGACCACAAGGACCCTAAACCATATCCACTGGCCATAGTTAAATGAAGCAGAGCCCAGACAAACTGGAGACTGTTATTAACTGTCTAGATACAAGACTGTGATTATTTTTTTTATTTTATAAAAATAATGTGACAAAATGATAATGCCACAGGAGAAAAAATAGTGACTAAAAACTGAAATGTCTCTCTGTATTTAGTTGGACCCCCAAATTACAGACTAAAAACTAAAACGTCTGTCTGTATTTAGTTGAACCCCCAAAGCCTTAATAGGCTTGATAAAGGATGTGGTGCTTTTTCCCAGGGCCACTGGCAATGAAAAACTAGGATTCTGAACCTTTGGTTGTGGACGGACACCAAGGTATCCATATATCCCCTGAAATGTGGTGTTGAACCATCTTTCTGGGAGAAAGTCTTTATCCCTTCTTACTCTTCGAGAAGGACATGGTGCACACCCCCACCCCTCCAAAAAAGAGCAGAAAAACTGCTCTTCTCAAAAAGCCAAGGAACTCTGGTTCCCTATTTTGAGACATTTGGCAAATTTCATTTTCCTGCAGATGTTGTTGGACATAAATTGATGATTTCAAGAAGCAAATAGAATATTCTGCAATGCTTGGTATTAAGGAGTTCAGTGTGATCAGATGGGGCTTTGTCAAATTGAAGTATTTGAATTAACTCACATCGTAAAAGTGAAAGTGTAAAGCTTTGCTTTTCTTCCAAGCTAATCAATGAAGATTAATATTCTATGGGAACCTGATTTCGCAGATGGAGCTGAGCTGCACTATTTTCCCTTCCATTTTTTCCTCATAGTAAATAAATCATTTTTATTATACTGTATGAATTTACTTAGCTCTTTTAATAGCCTTTGTAAGAATAATGCTTCCTTTGATTATATTACATTTTTAAATGTGTGCCATGTGTAATACAATTCTGCTATTGGGGGGGGGCAGTGAGAAGAGAAGACTTACCGAATATATCAGCCTTACCAGCTTATCCCCTGTGTTTTAAATCAGATGAAGAAATGTCTGGGTACCCTGGGAGTTTTAGGAGTAAATCACTAAGTGTTTGCTCCGATAAAAAGGGTTCATACCTGTGCCTTGTCTAAAACTTTTTCTACTGGGGAGGATTAGATTAGTCTAAAAGGACTTGGTCTTTGTAAAACTAAAACTGTTCTGGTTGTTATTTTGTACCTTTTTTTATCTTCGAGGTGCTGGCAAATTAATTTGATTTTTTTTTCCCTTAAAGGAGGGAAATTTTGTAATGCCAGGGCTAACATCCACACTGTATAAATTGATCAGCAAATTGAGAAGCTGCTGACTGGTTGACTTGGCATGTACTGCGAGGAGTCTCATTCACAATTAATAAACTGACTTCTCACCTTGCAAACTTGGAGGTTTAACCCTTGACAGACAGATACAGCAAGACCTAGTGCGCTTGCACTTTGCATGAGACAAGAGGAGAGAGGGAGGGGGGAGCAGAGGAGAAAGAGGCAGGTAAGAAAGAAAGAAGGAAAGGTAGGAGGAGGGAGGGGGAGAGAGAGAGAAACAGAGACTCAGAGAGAGATTTCATTAGAGACAAAAATATAGTATGATTTTATTCATCAGACCGAATCTTAAATTATTAAAGTTCCTGATGAGAAGAAATCAGTCTCCCAAACTTGACTTATGTCTTTTTGTGCCATTTACCTTGTATAGAGTCAACAAACTAATCCTCTTAAAGTGGTGTTCAAGTCACTCTCATGTTCAGAACTATTAATAAATAGCTCTGCACACACTATTATGGGATTAAAAACCAATACTTGTATCTGATAATTTAAGGTTTTCTTAAATCTAGCCTCAATATGCAAACTCTGTGTGTGTGTGTGTGTGTGTGTGTGTGTGTGTGCGTGCGCATGCATCTCAAAGTAATAAGCTCATGGAACCTTGGTTCTCTTCCTGTTTTTGTTAGTCATTCGACAAAGATCAGTCATGCATTCTAGGCCTCAATTTTATTTTTTGTAATGGGAATAATAGCAGTCAAAGCAATAATGGTGAAGACAGCAATGTAATGCTGCTTAAGTGATTTAAATAATGTTTCTTGGGGGTAGGAACCAAATCTGAGATCATATCTGCAGGTGCTTCCTCCCTCTCCGTGGCCACTGGCACTGTTGGCTATTCCGACAGGAACACAAGGGTGAATCAGCCTCTTCTAACTCAACACAGAGCAGGCTTCACGAGCCCATTGGAATGCATCATTAAATGCCTCTACTCATTCTGGCACATGCCAGACCATTGTCAATTCCAAATTGAGCTCTCTGGGGGGGGATTTCAAGTCCTGATATTCTATAGGGTTGGTTTGAATGGAGATCCAAGAACACAGCTTCTTGTTTTGGGGGCAAGAGTAACATCCCATACTCCCTACCTCTTTTGGACTTTGGTGGCTGATTTTGTCACAGTTAAGTGGAAAGACTGTGATCTAATAGGTCAACAGTCCAGATGCTTACAAAGCAAACAGTAAGGGCCCCTCTTCTTCCATCGCCCCCTGCATCGTCCTCTTGCTGACAGTGTGTCATCAATAAACTGTTTAGCTATGCATTAGCTACCTATTACTTTCCACCTAGATATGCATTAGGTCCCACCACATGGCACTGCTGATATTTGACCATTTAGACTTATAAGAACAACAATGTATTATGCTTCAACTGAATACACATCCATATTATAAACATAAAAATGCATATTATTTTAGCCCAGAGGAATATACTCTATACTGATTCAGTGCCCTTCCACTCAATATGTTTTGGAGATCTTTGCATTTCAAAATGTGTAGATATAACTCATTCTTTTTAAGGCTACATAAACCCTTATGTTATAGATATGTCCTCATTTATTTGAATATTTACTTCCTCATTAATGGATATTAAACCTCCTCCGCTGCCAGTTTTCACAAGTTTCAGCAGTGCTGCATGACCAACTAAGGATGTACACCTCCGTGCATAGGTGAATTTTTTACAGAACATATGCCTAGAAGTAGACACCTCGAGCCTTTTAAAAAATCACCCATTTGTCTTTTGCATGGTGAGTACTTAGTAAATTTGTAATTATATGACCAATGATGTATGTACAATGAGCTTTATGAGCAAAAAACTCTTACCTTCAATTTTACAAAGTGGTCTCTTACCGCAGACTTGGGCCACCTTAAGAAAAAAAAAATGGAAATCATTTTGAGTTTTTATCTCTTAATTGTACCTAAGAGATGAGTTGGTTTTAAGGGGGAGAGAAGTTCTTCTGTGGTTGTTCAGAAAGTTGCAAGATACAAAATACAATTAGAAAAGTGACATGTTTGCGTGCCTATGAGCCTGCGCACATTTTGGACACTTTATGTCCAAGTCAGTATGAAAAATGTGAATCCTTGGGGGAGCTGCCATGTTGCTATTGAGGTCCAAGGTCATGTATCTAACAGTTCTAAATGTCTACCCCTGGGAAGCAAGTATATGCTCACTGTTCCCTCTAATAAAGGCACAGAAATGGACCATGTAGTCTGCATCAAAGCATGAGTGAGTGCTATTCATTTTAAGAAGCACTCAAGCACTGTGAAAATTAGCACTGGAACACGGTTCCAAATGAAGGCAACACCATGGGCCTAATGAGAAACTGAACACCATATATTCATCTCCCCTAGTCCGGGATCTTTCTCTTCTGTCATTTGAGTGGTTCTGAAACGCCTTCTTCTTCCGGGTACAGTCTCTTCAAGGCTGAGCTGCATTTCTCACTTCCTTCCCTTGCCTGGCTGAGAACGAGAGCCCCTCTAGCTTTTCCCTTACCACTCTCCACTGCAATTTGGGGTTTAACCACGTGGGAAGCCCTGTTGCCTTTCTGTTTACGTGCCCATCTCTGTTTTTCTTTACCGCTGTCATTTGTTTTTGGTGTGATGACTCTCATGGTTTGCAAACAACCAAAGCTGACTGATGAATGTACCCTATTTGTGGGTTGGTTTGCTTTTGAGCAAATCAAACCTTAGAAAATTGTCTGGGTAGGGAAGGGTCACTTAGCAATGAAGCTAATGCTGTTAGGGACTAGAGAAGGGGTCTGAGGTTGCAAATAGGATAAAGGCTTGAAAATTTCCTCTGAGCATTTGCTTAAAATCATGTGTTACATAATGTCCCTCAAATAATAGTCAAACAGATTACTTTCTTTTTAGTATTCAATCTCATGCCTTCCAGGGAGAAAAATGGTATGTCTCCTTTACGTTATTGATGAAAAAACTCCAGGTGAGGGTTAGGTATTCCCATGTTAGCAGATTTTTGGGATGGCCACCAATCCTTCATGGAAAAATACCTTTGATGAGCATTTGTTGTATACCAGGGATGTTGATAGATATTAGGTATATGCTGGTGATAAAAAGCACTAAAGCCCTACCTGAGCTCTTGAAGCTTACAAGCTGAGGCTGTTGACTTTGTTGTCTACTGCTACCTAACAAATGATACCACTCTGCTTAGTGACCAGAAACAATGCACTCTTATTATTTCACAGTTTCTGTGGGTCAGGAATCTGGTATAGTTTTGGTAGGTGTTGGTTGGGCCAGAACTATGTCAGGGCTTTCCCAGAGGGGGATCTGCCTCTTAGCTCTTGTTGGTGGGTCTCAGAACGTCTGCCTTCACTGACATGGATCTATCTAGAAGACTGCCTCATGACGAGGTTCCTAGATCCCCCAGAGTGGGCAATTCATAGGACAGTGAGAAAAGACACCAGAATGGAAAACACAGGCATTTTATTACCCCATCGTGGACACGGCATCCCATCAGTCCCGCTTTACTTTAGTTGTTGGAAATGAGTTCATTAATCTAGCTCACCCTCAAGGAGAGGGAGTCACACAAGGATAGGATCATTGGGGACCATCTCAGATGCTTCCTACCGCATTTATTACATGCCTACCGGGAAGCACTGAAAAAAGCATGAAACAGCAGCGATGGTGATAATTGCCAGTGACATTTTTTGAGGACTTATTATCATAATAGCTTTGTATGAAGGCTCGTGGTAATAAAAGCTCACATTTATTGAGCAACTACTGAGTGTCAGGCACTGTGCTGGGTGCTTCATGTGCCTCTTCTCATTTAATTCTCCAAATAACCCTCATGAATGGTATTGTGTACTCATTTTCCAGATGTGGAAACTGAGGCACAGACCAGCAGCAACCTCTGAAACTCCCTTCTCCGTGTCACACACCGTAGGCCCACGTTTCTGTCCCATTCGCCAGTCACAAAATAGGTCTAAATTCACTTTCCCCACCTTGAATATCCAGACAGAGAGAAAATGCAGCCAAGCAATCAGGTCCTCACTGTGTTTCTGGAAGCCTAGGGGTAAGTGGTAATTGCCTTGAGCAGGTCATGGGGAGTTATACAAAGTACTTTTGGTGCAAAGCTATTGTATTTCATGGACATAGATCACATTCAACAAAAGCTCGGCTTTTCCCAGACTTTCCTCCCAAACCAATTTATTGGAATGCACCCTCACTTCATAAGCAAATAAATTGTCAATAAATAGCCAAGGTCCTGTTTTGTCACTGCTCTCACTGAATGTACCTCTCCATTAAGTGAGTCTGTTAATGCTTAAAACTGAGCCTTTCAGAAAAGAAAATGAAACCCCTGATACCAGTTGGGGCCGTGGGAATTCGAAAATGTAGTTCATGTGACTTGGGGCAACGTAGTGAGGCTGCCATTAGGGGATTCATTAAGAAGCACTCTACTCACTTTTAAGGTAAATGGAGACAGAGAGGGCTCTGGAGACGCCCACCATGCATTTGGCTGATAGTTACGACCAGCTCCTCTGTACCAGACACTATGCTAGGCATTGACATGTGACAGCACGTAGGACACAGCCTGTCTCCTCAAGGTTTTCACAGTCTGCTGGGAGTAGTCAGCAGATGACCTAAATAACATGTGACATGTGCTAGGCCCAGGGGGATTAGGATTCTGTGGGAGCACATGGCGTTGAGAAGAGTAAGGCAGGGAGGTCTTCCTGCAGGAGGAGTTGTCCAAGCTGAGAGCTGTAGGCCAAGAGGTAGACAAAAGACAAAGGAGAGGGCAGCATGCCAGCATTAAGTAAAATACCTAAAGGTAACAGAAATCAAGGCGTATCTGTGCAATTACAAGGAACTCAGTCTGTTGAAGAAAGGGCAACCAGGTGAGAGCTGGAAAGAAAAGGCAGAGAACTTTTGGAAGAGTAGCCAGAGTTGAGATCACGATGGGACTTAAGCCACATTAAATAGTTGGGATTTTATAGCAAGTGCATTGATGGGGGGGGGGCGCTGTTCTCTCAATGAACAACCTAATTCATTTTTATATTTTTATCAGAGAGCTCTGGGAGTACTTTTGAATCAATGCTAATGTGTTAACAACCCTAATATTCCATGTTTCTAGTAGCCATAAGAAACGGAGGGAGGCAGGCTGAGGTAGCTATTAAGAGCACAGTTTCTGGAATCAGAAGTGTGTAAATTCGAATTCTAGCTCAATCATTGCTTAATGTATGACATTGGGGAGATTGCTTAGCTTCCAAGAATCTCCGTTATCCCATCTGAAAAATGGGGATAATATAATACTTACCTCTTAGAGCTTTATAAGGATCGTATTGTATTTGCTGCAGAGCAAATGACCACTGGAAGCTTAAAACAGTGCACATTCATTATCCTACAGTTTCTGTGCACATGGCTTAGCTGGGTCCTCTGCCTAGGCTCTTGTAGACTGCATCAGGGTATTAGCCAGGGCTGGATTCTCATCGGATGATGCTTCTCTGGAGCTTTCTCCAAGTACTCTCAGGTTGTTGGCAAATTTAATTTCCTTGTGGCTGTAGGTTTCATGGCAGCTTGCTTCTTCAAAGCCGGAGATGGAGACAGAGAAAGGGAAAGAGAATGGTGGTGTGGGGAGAGAGACAGAAAAAGACATGAACTTGAGCAAGAGATGTTTTCATCTCGTGTAATAATATACAACAATCACAAATACCTTATCGCTGTTGCTGTACTCCATCATCTGGAAGCACACTGCAGGTCCCAGTCACACTCAAAGGGAGCCAAGTTCACAAAGCCTTGAATCCTAGGTGACAGAGGGTCAGAGTGGTAAGCTGTCCGATGTCTGTATGCCTCAAGAATCTGGTAAAGTCATGTGCAGGAAGAAAGAATGAAAGAGTATAGCCTGGTGCCTGGCACAAAGAGAATTCCCTCGAATCTGTCAACTGTTGTTACAGTGAGCGTATGATTTGAGGATGATGCAATAAACTGTTGCTGGTGGCTTGTTCGCCAGGATGCATTGGGGGTACTAGACTGGTTGGCTCTGTTGGCCCGAGGATGCTAAGAGGGAGAGATCACGGTTCCCTTACTCGTATTATAGATGAATGGAAGCCACTTTCCATAAAAGTAAGTCCCAGATGGAATCCTCGCAGGAGCTGTGATGTGTCTGCTTATATATGACCGTGCACGACTCAGGCTGGGAACACAGAGCCCACATCCCACATCCGAGCATGGCTGTGTTCACTGCATGCAGAAGACAGTAAACTTTTCATGCACATGTGCATATATGCATGTGTGTACATATGTGTCTTTGTGTGCATACATGTGGATACACATTCATAGATATAACCGGCAGCTGTC